>PISX010013886.1:0-55097 GCA_004024625.1 Mellivora capensis | reverse complement strand
CATGAGAGATTATGGACTCTGAAAAATAACCTGAGGGTTTTGAAGGGGCGGGGGGTGGGAGGTTGGGGGAGCCTGGTGGTGGGTATTGTGGAGGGCACGCATTGCATGGAGCACTGGGTGTGGTGTAAAACTATGAATTCTGTTACGCTGAAAAGAAATAAAAAAAAAATAAAAAAAAATAAAGTAGAATTTTAGTTCACATAAACTCAAAAAAAAACCCAAACCCTGCTTCCTTGACTGTTGGCTCATTCTACTCTTTAGCAACTGTCTGTGGTGGTGGTGATTTGGTATGTGGGGGGAGGCGTGTCTTGTAACTCCTGTTTTATAAGGAAGTGTACTGAACCCTATATCAGGGAAGCAACTTCCTTGAATACCACAACTAGCAAGTAGCAGAACTGGGATTAAAATACACATGTCCCAGTGTCAGCCATGGTTCTATCTGTGCTGTCAAAGGCTGGGGGAATAGTCATGAAGCCTAATTCCAAGTCTGAGCTCCCCCATCCCACCCTCCTTTTGTCTCATTTCAGCCTCTTGCCCTGGCTGCCTTTAGCTGCTTTCTCTCTGGCTTGGAGGTATACGCGTGACCCTGGAGGCCATCAGTGCTTCCCCGTGGATTATCTGCCCAGTGGGCTGGAAAATACCTGCTTTTGAAAAATAAACATGGCGTCTATTATTGGCTCATTTCCCCCAGACCCCGGGAGGTGAATTCTTAATTTCCCTCTCCCACTGCTTGAGTACTAATTTGAATGCCCTCAGCCTGTTTAGTTGGTTTTCAAGGGTTTGAAGGGATGTGCACCTCAGGTCTTTGCTTCCCTTGGCCTGGTGAAGCACCCTTTCCTTCTCTTAATGAATAAAAGGTTTTTCTGTTGGAAGTTTCTTCCTGAACTCCTTACTGTTAACCCCATATATGTCCATGTGGCACACCTTGACCTTAGAATTTATAGGTTTTAGAGCTCTGACTGGATGCTTTCCTGAATTCTGGGAGAAATTGGCCACTGGTTGGGAAAAAGTTTGCGTGCTCTTGACACTTACCCTCATAGATTGGGAAGGCCGGTAGCAGACAAAATAAGACACTGGGTCCTCAACCGGGGAGGCATCTTGACCCAGAGGCAATAGTTTTGATTCCAGACCTAGTCTAACTGTGTATACTCACTTACTTTGCCTTTTCTGATCTCAGCAAGGGGGAGTTCGCCTTTTTCCAGAAACCTCAGCCTCTGCTTTATCCTCCTGGTTTTCATAATTGCCCAGACCCATGCTCAGAAGCAACTTTCTCATTCAGATTCATCTTGTTTTCTTACCACCCCCAACATGGAGTCAACTCTCCTGTGTCCCTTTGTAGCCCATGGTTCTTCTGGCTCTCAAGACTTTGCTCCTTTGTTCCTACTACTTCCCAGATTCAAGTGCTGCCCTTTCTTCATGGCTTAGCTTGAATTCCTGTGTCCTCTAGGAGGCCTTCCTGATAACTCTGCCCCATCAGTCTTGGCCCCTCCAGAGAACTCATTTGGGGATTGATTGTCACTTTATCATTACACTGCTCCCTTCTCTCTTTTCCTCATGGTTAGGCAACATGTGTCTAAGTAGGGTGTGAACTGCTTGAGTCAGGAGTGCTCCTGTGATATGCAGCATAGTACACACAGTGATTGTTCAATGGCTTAAATTTTTAAGGTGTTGTGGAATCTCTTTCATTTAGTTAGAGTGTCTCCTGACAGTGCGGTAGTTCTAGTGAGAGGTTATAAGAACTCTAGTCATGAGATAGAGAGTAAGATTTTCAGGGTTAGCACAGATACTGCTTAGAGTTCATGGTTGTTAGGGAACAAAAGAGGGAAAGGTCTAGAATTACCCAGATTTTGGCTCCAGCAGCTAGGAACATAGTAAGGCCATTCATGGTGAGTATAGGAAGAGGTGTGTGTGTGTGTGTGTGTGTGTGTGTTGCATAAATTTGTGATGTGCACGTGTCATGTGTGCGTGTGCAGAAGTTATGGTGGAGATGATGCATTCCCTTTTGGATGTGTTACATTGGAGGCATATGCAGTCTAAACCCCCTCTTGGGCCAGAGCAGACACAGTTCAGGCTGCAGCCAAGGGAGTTGTGGACAGACTTAGTCCTCAGGGATTCTCTGTGAGTTAGCCAGGAGGAAAAAGAGCCAGAGCGATGAGCCCGAGCCAAAGTCCTTAGTAATGCTGAGAGTCAAGTCGGGAAAATCACTGCAGTGTGAGTTCCCTGGTATGTCTCTGAATCCCCACACAGGTCACCTTTGACAGGCTGGTCATGGGCTGCTGGCCTCTGATATATAAAAAGATGACTTTTTTCTTGAGACAATCAGCCATATTAGTTTTAATCTTATTAAGTGGTGAAATATACTTTGGAAAATTTGAATTTTACAGTGTTTAAGAAAATGCGCCTGAGAACATTTTATTCTGCTGTTTTCTGTTTTGGATGAAATATAGTACTTTTGATGAAGAGTTAGTTGAGATACCATTCCTTCTTTGAGGGTCATGATCAAAATTCACACAACTCAGCAATCATTCCTCTCACCTCAATCTAATTTCAAATTGCAGATGACAATGTTATTTGGAGGGAAGGCAAAATACATAATTCAAGTTTAAATTTAATAGGGGATGGAGGTTTGAAGATGAGAGGGACATTGCCACAGTCTGGGTCTGGAGCAGCTCAAGCTTCCTTGTGGGCTAGGGCCAGGCCTGTGTGAGGGCAGCAGGACAGCATATGGGAGTTCAGTTGGTTGACATTCCAGGTGGAGATGCTGGTGCCATGCCACAGTACCATAGGCACTGCCCATGGAACTCAGTGGCCTCCATGTGTCTGAGTTTGAGTCACTAAACTAAAAATGAAAACCATTTTCATCAATTCTTGTATCCTGGAATTTTTTAGCTTTGTGGTCAAAACCCCCTTGAGGTGTGGGAATATGATCTTTAGTCATCCTGACAATCTCTTAAATAAAAAGACACAAGGGTATTTATGTCCATCGAATCTAGAAGAGCATAAAGCTGTGAATAAGCAAGATGACCAGCCCCTGGGTAGAGTAATCATATCCTGAATCCATTACTCCATGGAGTGTCATATGTTATATATAGAGAGAAGACCAAGCCCTAGAAGGATGCCATCTCACCCTTACCCAGGGCCTTGTTGATGTCATGTGTCATGGCTATTCAGTTCTGTGTGCCCAGAAATCTGATGTTGTCTTCATAGACAGAGGCCAGGTACCCCCTTCAGAGATGAAGAGACTAACCATGCCGGTGTGAGCCTGATGTGTAAGTGGGACCAGATCATGCCTTTACCACGGCAGACTCCTAGATGATGACTAGAGTGCTTCATCTCATCACTCAGAACTGTCCCATCTCTAGACAGAATTTCTGGAAGGATGGGTTGTCATCTCAAATTGCTTGGGGATCAAGGAATTAGAGCTGGGGACCCTGGTGGAGTCTGATAAACCACTCCCAGCTCACAGAGGAGGCCACCTCTCCAGTGGCCGAATGTGTCTGTCCCCAGCATTGGCCCTCTCTCAGGTACTGTGTGACATACATCCTGATCTTCAAGTTATTGTTTTATAGCCCTGGTTCCCTGGAGGCTTTGTCGGTCATGCTGGTTTCTCCAGTAGCTCAGATCCTGGCTTCCCTTTGTGACTGGCTTAGCTCTTCCCTGGTGAACCCAACTTACTAGTTTTATACTCAGAATTTCCCTTTATTTACAAATCTAGGGATCATCTCAATTCTCCTTTCTTAAATTATGGAGATTATAAAAATCAACACCATATGACACGAAACTGTAGAATTTGGAAAAAGTACAAAAGAGATAATACCACAAGAAAGAAGGATACACAGTTTTACTTAGACTCTTCTTGTGGCTGTAAAAAAAATGTGTGTGTATGTGGACAAGGAAGACCAGAGATTATGGAGAAATGTAAATTTGATGTGATTAGATAGTGGGAGTTTGTATGTCATAATTTCCCCTGACATAAACATAATTTTTAAGACTTTATTTGACTGTTTATTTTAATTAATTAATTAATTAATTTAGAGATCACAAGTAGGCAGAGAGGCAGGCAGAGAGAGAGAGAGAGAGAGGAGGAAGCAGGCTCCCTCCTGAGCAGAGAGCTGGATGCGGGGCTCGATCCCAGGACCCTGGGATCATGACCAGAGCCGAAGGCAGAGGCTTTAACCCACTGAGCCACCCAGGCACCCCTATAAACATATTTTCATCATAAATGACAAAAAGATACCTTGACCTTTGGATACACAAACTCTGAGCAAGGTATTCATCTGTCTGGTTCAGAAGAGGATGGATCTGGCTTATGGCCAGAACAGACCTCTCCTTGGATTCCAGCCTTTGTGATCAGAATCCCCACTTTCTGCCCAAATACTCACCCCTGTCTGGCAAGACCTCCCAGGAGTGTTGCAGGGTTCTGGGGGGCTCAATTTGCAAACTTTAGTATGGGGGGATTTTTTTTTTTTAAGATTTTATTTATTTACTTGACAGAGTGAGAGATAGTGAGAGAGGGAATTCAAGCAGGAGGAGTGGGAGAGGGAGAAGCAGGCTTCCCGCTGAGCAGGGACCCCCCCCCCCCCACAATGCAGGGCTTGATCCCCAGGATGCTGGGATCATGACCTGAGCTGAAGGCAGATGCCCAATGACTGAGCCACCCAGGCACTCCAGCATGGGGGATTCTGATGGGTATGAGGTCAGTGCTTGGAGCACAGGTCAGGGGATTTTGATTTCAGACAGATTCTCAAGCTTGAACTCCCCAAAAGGGAGACCATGATAGGGAAATGACCAGGGGGCTTGTCAGCTCCCAGTTCCTATATACATATGTAATTTTTTTTTCCTCCTTGAGTCCCAAACCATAGTTTTTGAATCTCTCCCTCTGTCTCTCTTTTTTTCTGATGGACCCTCTGTTATTCAACTTCCTCTGCCTTTTGCATTCCTTTCTCTCTTAAACAAAGAAAGCTTTCCTTTACTTGATCAAGTGAGATATATGTTTCATAAAATGCAGAGGGCTGCACAGCATAGAGGGTTACTCATGGTTATTTTGATAGCACCGATTTGGAAGGATCTAACAAAGCCATTAATTTATAAAAGAGCCAATGCCACAGAATTCTAACATATGCGTGCTTATCAAGGGAGGTGGGCAAAGCAGAAAACAGACTCAGGGTTGAAACATCAGTTTGGCGCCTAGAGCTTTGAGTGCATATTGATGAAGTGGGTGACTGGCACTGGGGAGCATGGAAGACCTCCTGGTGAAGTGTCTGGAGAGCAGGACTGAAGTGTGATGGTCTTCCTGAGTGGGACTCTTGGCTGGTGTCTCATGCCCTAGTGTCTTCCTTTGTAAAATGAGGCAGCTGACTGGGGGGGCTCTCCAAAGGCACTTGTAGGCGTCATGTTTGTGACTCACAAAAATGTAATTGAGATACTTGGTTCTCCTATTCTCCTTTTTCATCGTGGTAACTTGCATGTTACTTGAGTATAATGGCCACAAGTCAGAGTTAGAAATCCAGAGAGACTATAGCATGGTGAGGTTTCTGAAATTTGCGGTTTCTTTTTTATTAGAAGGTCTGGTTGGTAAATGAAAGTTACAAAGGTACACTCTGGAGCAGGTGCCCACAGCATACAGAGAATTTCATATGCCATGCCTGAGCGGCAGGTGGAATGATATCTCAGCATGAAAGACAGATGAGGTCGAAGACAAGAACCTGCTGTGACAAATGCAGCCCGGGCTCAGGTTTCTGCCAGGAGGAAGTTTGGCCTCTCAGGATGCATATGTGGCCTCAACCCATGAAACGATCACAGAAATCTAATCCTAGTACTTTTCATGGGTCTGCGCCTATAATGTCTCCTCACATAAAGACATACCCTAGAGGAGAAAAACCAAGATGAAGTACTTTATTTTTATGCATTGTGGTTCCTCTGTTGAAGAAAGCCGAAGCAGTTATGGCGTTGGTTAAACTTAGACTGTGGCTGGGAATTACCCAGAGATCAGGACATTAACTGATGATTCAAATCCCCATGTGTCCTGCTCTGGTAGCTGAATGGGGCTGTGAGGGATATGCCTGCTGGGTGATGTGTTTCATTGTGGCGTTGTGAGGTGAGGTTTGTGCCCCATATTGAGTGTTATTTATTAAAAAATGATATATAAGCTGGTTACATGTGTCCATAAAGTGTTGGGTAATATGAGTTCATATATGTATATACACACACACATACATATTTATACACACGTATAGACAAATATATATATGTAAGTGTAACACAAAAATTAGGGAGATAGAACTTCAAAGAAGAACAAGGTTAAAAAGAAAAGAACAAAGTTGGTTTTTGTTTGGAGCTGCTTCTGGAGCAGAGATGGTCTGCATAAGGCTCAACTTTCAGAAAGTAAGCTGGAGTTGAGGCACCAACAAAAACGTAGACCCCAAATCACAGCATCATTACTATCTGTTGCCAGCATTGCATTAAAAAAGTCCTATTCAAAGATTATTGGTTGAGAACCAGCTATGGCATCATCTGTAGAAGATTTTAAACAAATTCAAGTGTTAGCCCCTGCCCTAAGGAATTTATTTTTTGTTAATGCTGGAGGTTGTTGGTAATTAAAAAAACATATTACGTTGTTTCAGTAAACAGACTTAGTGGAGGAATAAGTTCAGCCAGTGGGTCCTAGGAGGAGGGAATGGGGAGAAAGATTGGGGAACAGATAATGAGGAAGCCCAGATCTGCTGCTGACAGGAGACTGGGGGAATCCATCATAATTTTGAGAATTTTCTGAAAGTCGAATATTGAGAATCCAAATTAGGGAAAGAAGCAAAAATGATGCAGGAATGCAAATACATTTTTAGTAAAATGGTTTAAAATATGTTTGCAGTTCAGTCCCTTTCCAGACTTTAATCTGATCATTGTCTGGGATAGACATGATACCTCCATGCCATGGAGGTAGTGGGAATTTCGTCTTGAGCCATTGTGTGGTGGACATCCCAGGCAAAGAGCCTCCTTGGATAGCCAAGACCTCTGATCCTTTCAGTGGCTTTTGGAAAATGTCCGCATTAGGAGATGTTATCATACCAAAAAATCTTTTAATTTTTCAATTATTTGTTTCTGAAATGCCTTGGAAACAGAAGAGTAAAAACCATAAGCATTTAGAGGATGTCCAGGAAAAATAAAGAGAAACAAAAAATCCAAACATTTACAAAGTACTTACCATGTCTGGTACCACATGTGATCTGATTCAATCCTTGTAATTATGTATGTGGCATGTATGAGGTATGTATTATTATCCCTGTTTTATAGCTTAGTCATTAATTAGGACAGCAGCCAAAATGGAATGCATGGTTGAACAGTTAGAGAACCCAAATGTCAAACCTGGTGCCCTGGTTAATTGGTGGGTTGTTGATGGATATTATCTGGCTGGTGGGTCTTTGCTAAACTAGGCATTGACTTGGGTGCAAGAAAAAATGTCTTTGGTAAAAATGAATTTATCTGAAATAAACATCACAATATTATGTTTTAAATCTCATGTATAAAAATTCAAATATAGAATACACATATAATTTTCCCCTTCTATTGAGGTCTCTTTTGATTTTTAAAACTACTGTAACAATCACAGTCAATTTTAAAGTGTTGATGATAACAATACCGTCCTGAATTTTTAGAGAGACTTTTTCTTGCAAGGACCTTGAAGTGCTAAAAATGTTGTCATCCATATAGGCAAACCTCGGGAATATCTAATTTAGCAAATGTCAGTGATAAATTCTTCTGGTGCCATTCTCCATGTCTTTGAATATATTAGAACGCCCTGGAAATAAGAATGTTTATTCTACAGCAATTGACTGCTAGTAATATGGTTAGTTGGTATAATTCCATTTGTATTTACTGTTTATCTTTTAAATAGCTGCTGGGATTAAAAAAAATCCTTTACGTTTTCTGTTTCTAAAGTGGTAGGTATTACCCACTTTTTAGCGCTTTCTTCGGGTGGTCTAAGGAAACACTGTCTTTAGTATACTTCATCCTTATGCTGCTGAGGACCCTTTCACAAACACAACTGGATTTCAAATAGAACCTTGGAATGTTAAAGGCCAACACACAGTTCCCGTGGGAACAGGAAGCAGTGGAAACTGTGAGGTCACGTAATGCTTGGAGGATGCCGGGAGCAGTTAACCATGGGCCTCCCTGGGTCTGCTGAGCTCACTCACCCGTTAGCTGACCAGCCTGACTCCTGGGAGGAGAATTTTCTTGTCCCATGTTTTGTTTTGTACAGAAGTCATTCTGTTTCAATGAATGATTATGAGCAGTTCAGTCTTTGCTCTTTATTTTAATTTTCAGTGACTTAATTAGTAACAACTAAACTTTGTTCACAATGGCAGCATTATGTTGAAGAGCCAGTTAAAGGCTGGGCAGTGTCATTAAATGGAGTGTTGCAGCATCTGTGTTTGCTTGGGAGCAAGCTTGCAATGCCTGAGCTCCTCGGGGTGGTGGTCGGGCCTAGACTCAGAGCCCCTTCCCCGGTCCTCTCTGGCCCAGTCGCTGTTGGCCAGGCCCCCCTCTCTCCCCATCCTTGCCATCATGTTCATCCCTTACCCCATGTCCTTCTCACAGATCAAAGACCTCCCTGTTCCTTAATTCCAATTTCAGTTCCTTCATTCACAAACTGTCTCTGATTTCTCTGCTCCTTGCCAGCCCCCGATGATGATAGGAACCCCAGATATAATTTGAAAATAGCTATTTGTTTCTGTATCTGGGGGTGGATCTGTTCAGTCTTAGCCCAGACAGGATTTAAAGGGAGAGGTATGCTGGGATGACATTTGAGGATGGGGCTTTGTTGCATCCCGGCCTGAGAGCAGGAGGAATGACAAGGAGAGGGCTTATCTCAAGGAATACAGCAGCTCTTGCCTCAGGGTGAGGGCCTGGGGAGTGCAGTGGGGTTGCGGACCACAGAGACAATGGCAAAATGTGGTCGGTGCAAGCCATTGAGAACTGGGCTGAGTGATGTCCCGTACCTGCATTGATCTTGTAGTTGTCCCTATATTCAAATTCCTTAAGGGTGGGACCCCTTGCCCTGTGTAGAGACCTCTGATCTGAGTTGTCATTTCTAGGCGGCGCTTGGAGCTCTCAGAGGTGTCATGGCTAAAAGGCATGGACAGGTGGGATTGTTTCCTCTCGTACCCAGAGAAGTAGGATGTCTGTTTCATTTAGTATTCTAATGTGGATACTTTGGACATGAGTGATTATGCTGGGACCACAGGTTTAAGCCTGGACTAAACTGGGTGCTCTAAGTGGGCGTTCTGACCCAGAGGCCACCTAGAATGCTGACCATGCACAGTGCTCAGGGCTCTCTCTGTTTCCTCTGAACTGGGTCCCTGCAAGTTTACAGCATCTCTTTGTGCAGGGGAGAACATGCAGGCTTGTAAGAGGGTCCTGGGGTGGTCAATGGGTACAGATGCAGCTGTAAGCTAATGCCCACATCCCACTCTGCTGATGAGAGGGAACCCCAATATTGGCAACCTCAGCTCTGCTTCAGAGCGTCCTGTGCCCTGATTATGCCTGTGGGGGCTCAGGCCAGGCCCCCCCAAGGACACTGCCCCTAGAAAAAGGCTCTGAGTCCTCAGAGATCCACTGACTTTAGGAGCAGGGACTCTAAACTCAAATGCAGCAGGAGATCTCTTCTGCGGTCCACTTGCTCTGCTCACATTGTTTCTGAGTCTAAATGCAGCAAGCTGCCTCTCCCCCCGAGGGCCCCCCACCACCCCGGGCTGGTGCCCTGTTTCCCCCTGAATTCCAACAAGGTGTAGGGCGTTCATGTCACTGGAGTCATCTTCCAAATGAACAAATTGTGTTTTCTTCTTCATTGAACCTGATATTTGAGCCAATCTGTGCAGGCAATTTCCTCCTCTTTGTTTTGCTGACCCTGAGTGCTCTCTAGCCCTGCTGTAATTATCGGGCCTCTCCTGCCGCTGGGAGTGTGGATCCTGTCAGCAGCACTAACGATTCTGCTGAACGTGAAGAGAAAAAGGCCCCGATGCCGGGGCTTTGTCTCCCTCTTAGATGTTGGTTATTTACAAAGTCTTCATTTCAGTGTCGAGTTAGAATATCCCAGTGACACGCGGGAAAGCGTGGCCCATGCTGTGTCTTCACTCTACCCCAAAGAGAGCCAGACTGCTCCCCCAACCCCCACGTTCACCTCAGGGTCACATTGCTCATCACTGCTTCCATCCTTTTCCCAACATCGTGTCTCTGCCCTGGGACTATGAAGGGAGCAGGGAATTATCAAGCAGGTGCTTCCAGGGAGAGAGGAGGGGCTGTGGGGGAGGAGAAAGGGGCCAACTTTTCCCAGCTCCTTATTCCTGCCTTTGGCTCTGTCCTCAGCAAACCCCTGTTTAGCAGCCATTCTCTTTTGTTGTCCATCTGTCTTTCTGTATCCATCCCCCGCCCCTATTCTACCAAACCTACAACATTTATTTTATTTTTATTTATTTTTAAAAAGATTTATTAACTGGGGCGCCTGGGTGGCTCAGTGGGTTAAAGCCTCTGCCTTCGGCTCAGGTCATGATGCCAGGGTCCTGGGATGGAGCCCCGCATCAGGCTCTCTGCTCAGCAGGAAGCCTGCTTCCCTTCCTCTCTCTCTCTCTGCCTGTCTGCCTACTTGTGATCTCTGTCAAATAAATAAATAAATGAATGAATAAATAAAAGATCTATTAACTTATTTTAAAGAGAGAGAGAGCTTGAGTGATCTTGGGGTGGGGGGCAGGTGGGACAGGGAGAGAGAGAATCCCAAGCCAGACCCTCCACGGAGGTCTGGTGAGAGTGGAGCCTGACTTGGCACTGGATCCCACCGCCCCAAGATCATGACCTGAGCAGAAACCAAGAGTTGGACGCTCACCTGACTAAGCCATCCAGGTGCCCAAACCCACAATACTTACTAAGCACTTAGCAGTTGTTATGGGCTGAATTATGTATCCCCCTCCCCCAATTCTTATGTTGAAGTCCCAATCCCCAGTAGCTCAGAATATGACTGTATTTGGAGAAAGAGCCTTCAAAGAGGTAATTAAGGTAAAATGAGGCCATGGGATGGGCCCTAATCCAATTTCACTGGTGTCTTTATAAGAAGAGATTAGAACACACACACACACCACACACACTGAAGGAAGACCAATGTGAAGATACAGCAATAAGATGGCCGTCTACAAGCCAAGGAGGAAGGCCTTGGAAGAAAGCCACTCTGCTAAGAGCCTGATTTTAGACTTTCAGCCTCCAGAACTGTGAGAGCATAAATTTCTGTTGCATAAGCCCCCCAGTGTGTGGTATTTTGTTATGACAGCCTGAGCTGACACAGTGGTCTCTTGCAATGGGAAGCCTGTGATGAGGGAAGAATCTTCAAGTTGCTCAGAGTCTAGCGAGGGACCTGGAACTGTAAAGAAATAGAGGCAGGAAGAGATAGGTGGGGAGTCCCCTGGCTTGTTCTTCTTTGACATTAGCTATCAGACAACATATAAGGGAAGGAAGGATGTGCATAAGCAGTCAGAGTGGTGGCTGAAGGATGGATCCTATCAGGACAGTATGGCCTGTGACACACAATTATGACATAGGGACTCCATCTTGGTGGCTTAACAAGATAGAGTAGAAGAACAACAGAGCACACATGTACCACATCCAAGGACATGCTAAGGGGGTAAGGCAGTGAAGCAAAATTGATGATTATCCTAGTCTGTACTCCTAGGCACATGAGGCTGGGTTATACGAACACTGGCTTATATTTTTGACATTAATCAGTGAGTGTTCGTTAAGTAAAGAGCCTTATGCTTTCGATGGGCTGATTCTGAGCTGGGGAAAGGAGGAGGAAGAAATCAAGGGCCTGTCCTTAGCTTGAGAAGACCTGGTCCTGGCCTTGGGGACACTCCTGGTCACGTGAGGGGAGACTTATCCATGAGGGGATGGAAGAATGTTCTGGATAATGTGGAAGTGGCAAGGAGAGTAGTTCAGACCATGAGGTCAGAGCCGAGGAAGATCAATGTGGGCTAGAGCAGTTCATTTAAGTAGCAATTAGTTATAATTAATCAATTATGTAATTGAGTAGCACTTAATTATTTACTGCCTTGTTCAGTTTTCCAACTGCTTGCAAGTGTCGGCTTTGTTTCCCTAGCCAGAGCTGAAGCTCCCCAAGAACAGGGATGGGCTCATTTATTGGTGTCAGATGGGGCCAGGGTTAGATTCTCACATCTTAGGGCAGTGATCTGAGGAAACAGAAACCATGGGACAATCACTTTGAGGTCAAAATTGCACAATTCTGCCAAGAAATGACTATCAAGTGACTCAGCCTTCAAAATAAATACAGAACAGTGAGGAACCAAGGCAGCTCAGATGGGTGTGTGGTTTTTCAACTGAAATTGGGCAGAGGGGAGTGGCAGAGGGAGGATAGGCCCCCTTGGGAATGAATGGTGATAAGTAACACTCTTGACAACTGTGTATAGTGTGTGAGGGTGCGTCCCCATAGCTTCCCTGGCATGGGGTATGGGTCCTGTTGATGCTTCCCGAAGGGTCCTAGGCTGACCCTTTGAGCTGAAACTCAGCAGGTCCATCTGGTGCTCTAAGAGTTAGCACCAGGGGCTGGAGTATGTCATGTGAATGAGAGAACTCTCCAAATTCAGCCTCAGGGGCTTTTGGTGCTCTAATGGTATTACTCTTTGGGATCAAGAGCTGCCTCATGGAAGTCAGATAGACAATCAAGGGTAATGCGATGAATGGCTTCGTAATGATAAGTGTAGGGTGTCCCAGGGTTTTAGGGTTATGGGAGGCCCTGCTAAGCTCCAGCTTCATGGCCACCAAATGAGTCTGAACCTCCGGAAAGGACAGATACCCACAGTTAATGCTTAAGGAGATCCTGAGCTTTGGGGGGAAGCCAAGCAGGGCCACCTTCTAATTCCAGGTTTCCCTGGTTGTTTCAGGTCTGGCTCATTTGCAGAGAACGATGGTGACTCCTTTCCCACCATGAGGTCAGTGGTATTATTACCTGTATTCACAAATGGGGCAGAACACCCCGAGACTTGCAGACTGATTGCTTTCATTAACTTTAATTGGATTCTTTCGCACTTGGAAAGAGAAGTGTAACCAGGGTTTAATTGGAAGAGCATCTCAGACCCAGGGTGACACAGGATTGTAAACGTTAACAGTGCTACAGCTGCGTTGGTGGGAAATGTCGAGGTCACTTATGTTGTTTGGAAGAAGAGCTTACAGATTTGGGGATTTTAGGACGTTCTGGGTGTGTCACATTTGGGGATTATTTTTGTGCCTGTTTAGAAAAAAAAGGTGCGGAATCAGATGTTTGTAAGTGAAACTGTGGAGGAGACCAAACACATCCCAACTCTGCCACATGCCCAAAGAAGCCTGCAGAAGCTGGAGGACTCTTGGAGTTGGTCTATTCCCTGGGCTCGCCAGGGGCAGCATGGAAAGTCTTCACAGTTGTACTACTTCTACTGACTCTTCTCTCTGCTTCCTCGCTTTCCAACATCTTCTGCCTAGGAGAGTCCTCTCTCATTTTTCTGCATGGCAAACTCCCACCCAGGTGTTTAAGACCTGGCTTATGTGTCACAGCTTGGAAACTTTGGCCAACGGCTCTACCAGAGTTTGTTCCCCTGGGCACCTACAGCTTTGTTCATATTCAGCAAGGCAGGTCAATAAAAAGCGGGGACGGAGAAAGAAGGGTCACAGATTGAGGATCCCGAATACCAGTTAAAACACAACTTTTGGGGGAAGTAAATGATATTTTATTTTATTTTTTTTTAAGATTTTATTTATTTGACAGAGAGAGATCACAAGTAGGCAGGGAGGCAGGCAGAGAGAGAGGAGGAAGCAGGCTCCCCGCCCAGCAGAGAGCCCGATGTGGGACTCGATCCCAGGACCCTGAGATCATGACCTAAGCTGAAGGCGGAGGCTTAACCCACTGAGCCACCCGGGCGCCCCGGGAAGTAAATAATATTTTAAAAGAGCTGATTGGGACCAGGGTGTAATACGCATCAGTTGAACATGTGAATAAGTGGCTTGATCAATAAGCCTAGGATTGGCTCAGCCTTCTTCCAGGTCAGGACTGGGTTGCTTTGGACTGGCTGCTGGCCTGGTGGAGGTGGGTGCGAGAGAAGTCAGGATAATGGTAGCTGGCAGCCGGCCCTGAGAGGGTCCCAAGAATCCCGGAGAGTGGATTGTGCCCAAATCACTGCCTCAGCCCCATGGCCCTCACTTTCACCGGCCTAGCCCTGAGTGCTGTGCCTGGCACGTAGAAGGCACTGAGTGGCATTTGCCTGACATGTCCTGTGTGCCCTCCTGTATTCTTTCCTGGACTTCCCTTGTTTAGAACCTGCCTTCTTTCCTCTGGGGTGACAATGACTCTCTCCTCCTGGACTGTCCTGCCTTAGGTTTCAGGCAGAGGTGCTAATAGTGGCATTGCTGGGTCCTGGGAGGAGATCACAGGGCCACTAAGTCATTCGGTGCATTAGCTAGTCACTGCTGCTGGGCACGGGAGGTTCCGGGCTTCCTATAAGCCCTGGATTAGATTTTCAAAGACATGTCTTGAGCACGTTTTCCCACTTACCCCTCTAGGAACCTGCTTTAATTTCCTTGCTCTCTGGCGGCCCTCCCACGACCTGTGGATGGCTAGTTGGCTGCAAGAGGGCTTGACACTCACCTTGCTGAGATGTGATGAGCTTGCCTTCCGGAGGCCAGTGCTCATGAGTGCAAAGTGCGTGCACAGGTCACTGGTGAGGAAGCTGCTTCCCCCTAAAGATTGTTCTTTGATTTTAAAAATAGTCTTTCCTAATTCACATGGAGAAATGAGAGACATTCTTTCCGAAGTTTTTAAAAAAGAATTTAACTGTTTCATTAGGACTCAGAAGGGCAGCTCAGATAGCAGATCTTAGGTAGGCAGTGGGGTCTGGCTTGCCAGGCTGGGGCAGAGTCGGCATCAACTGCCCAGCTGGGTCCTGCTCTCTGGCCAGTTTGGACTCATGGCGCATGGGTGAGGCACGCTCGCCTCCACCTTGGCCCTCGTCTAGGACATCCCCACTGGGTGTGGAGGACTTTAAAGGAGATCACGTAGCCTGTGCTGCTCAAAGGGGGGCCTGGGAGCCACGTGTAGTGATTGGGCACATGGAAGGTGGCCAGTCCAAACTGAAGCGTACTGTACATGTAAAGTAAGGATACACACCAGAATCAAAGACTTAGTACAAAAGAGAGAATAAGGATTGTCTCATTTCTTAATAAGTTTTTATGATAATTACATATTATAATAATAATATTTTGAATTTACTGTGTTAAACAAAACACACTATTAAAATTAATTTTGCCCGTTTCATCTTTTAAAGTGTGGCTATTAGAAAATCTAAAATTCTATGTGGCTTGAATTCTTTTTCTATCGGGCAGTGCTAATCTAAATCATCTAAGACCAGGGAGGGTGGGGGCAGTTGGAAGACCTGGTGGGCATCAAATCAGAGAAACCAATGGCACCAGGGACCTAAAGATAGGCCACTTACCTTCTAGGGGTAAATATCCTTTGTTGATTTGCCCTGAAGACAGTGGAGGTCTGGTTTCCCTTGGAATATTGATTCCCTTTTTGGATCTGGGACCAGTATAGTATAAAGCACATTTCAGACAGGATTAGATCTTCTTTGGACCCTGTTCTGGGAGAGAACTAAGTTGACTTGATCTGCCTAGTTGGGGCTTTGTTATTGTGACTCAAGTTGCCAGTGGGGTTTCCTGGTTGAGATAATCTGTCCACAAAAATTCCCAAACCAGTTTTTCAACTCAAGCTAGATAATGACCTCAATATGACTAACTGAGGACACTCATACTATGAGATAAGAGCTAGGTAGACTTTACCAACCAGTTATCTAAGCCTGAGTACATATAAGTAACTATTCACTATACATTTTTGGGTCTGATTTAACTTCTAATTCTCTTTTGGGGTGGAATCAGTAAGTATCTTAGGAACATCTAACTAGGGAAAAGCTCTCCCATAGAGTTCCCCTTTGTTTTTTTATCTTTTGCTGCCATGGCTTTATTTCTGTACAACGAGCACATCTTCTGTGTCCCATGTGCTCTGTGTTCTGTGCTGGTTTGTGCCAGGAAAGTCATTATAGGCTTTTTGGTCTTACCAAATGCAATTTCTCAGGGATAGTTATATCTCTTTATATCTGTAAATATATACATTTAATTCATATATATGTTTGAGTTAAATATTTTATTGTTACAACATTCACTCTATAAACTTGTTTTAATCATATATAATTCTCTTTGTACTTATACAAACAATAAACTGGTTCTAATAAGGAGAATTAAAAGCGGTTTCAACATTCATCAATAAAGGAATGTTAAAACATGTATTCACCAATGCTATGGACTACATCTCATAACTGTTAAAGAGTAATTAATAATTTGTGCATTTACATTGCATGTAATTACACACAGACTTAACATTGTTTCAGGCAGCCCGAGCTTTCTCCTCTTTCACCTGTGTTCATGTTTATGCTTCTCTCCTTGGAGTTTTTTCCTTTTTTTAAATAAAAATTGTATATATTTAAGGTGTACAACATGAAGTTTTTATGTATATATATACATTGTGAAATAATTACTGTATTCAAGGTAGTTAACATATCTGTCACTTCACATAGTTGCCTTTGTGAGTGTGTGTGTTGAGAACGCTTAAGATTTACTGTCTTGTCAAGTTTTAGATACACAGTGTGATTAACTAGAGTCACTACGCTGTGCATTAAACCTCTAGGACTTATTCATCCTACATAACTGAAACTTTGTACCTTTGACCAACATCTCTCCATTTCTTTTAACCCCCACCTCCTGCCTCTACCACCAGTCTACACTCTGTTTCTATGAATTCCATTTTTTTAGATACCATATGGGAGATGGTACAGCATTTTCTTTCTGTGTCTGGCTTATTTCACTTAGAATAATGTTCTAAGTGTTCTCCAGGTTCTCCATGTTGTTGCAAATGACAGACTTCTTTCTTTTTAAAGGCTGGATAATATCCCATTGTGTGTGTGTGTATGTATATGTGTGTGTATGTGTATATATATATGTACATAACCATCCCATAGTATAATACAGTTCTTTCTCTCTCTCTCTTTCTCCATGTATATATGTATATAGTATGGCATATGTTTAGTATGGTTATAATCCCTTTATCCATTCATCTATCAATGGACACTCACACTGTTCTGTATCTTGGGTATTTGAATAATGCTGCAGTGAACATGGGGGGGGGGTTCAGATATCTCTTTGAGAATTTGATTTCATTTACTTCAGATATATAACCAGAAGAAGAATTGCTGGATCAGATGCTAGTTCTATTTTTAAGTTTTTTGAGGAGCCTTCATATTATTTTCCATAATGACTATACCAATTTACATTCCTGCCAACAGTGCATAAGGGTTCTCTTTTCTCCACACCCTTGCCAATATTTGCTGTCTTTTGTCTTTTTGATTATAGCCATTCTAATAGGTATGAGGTGATTTCTTAATATGGTTTGGATTTGCATTTTCCTTGATAATTGGTAATGGTTGACCATCTTTTCATGGATCTACTGTCCTTTTATAGGTCTTCTTTTGAGAAATGTCTATTCAGATCTTTTGCCCATTAATTGGGATTTTATATATATATATATATATATATATAGTTTATGAGTTCCTTATATATTTTGGATATTAACCCTGTGATATTGTGATTTATAAGAAATGTGTATTTGGTCTTTGTCAACAGTTCTGGCTCACAGTTCCTCAAAACCTTGGAATTCCAAAGTGTGGAGAGTGATAGCGGTGTCTTCTGTACTGTTAATGGAGTGACTTCTGGAAGCACTTAAGGATAGGGCTGGTTACCGGGGAAGCCAACCATGTGGTTAGAAGGTTGGATCTTTCAGTCCCCACCCCCACCCCCAGACCTCCAGGAGGGAAGAGTTCCAGAGGTTGAATCAATTGCCAGTAGGTTAATCAATCATGCTTCTGAATGAAGCCTCCATAAGAACCCAGGAGGCCAGGTTTGGGGAGCTTCTGGTTTGGTGAACATGTGGAAATTCAGGGAGAGTGGTGCAGCTGGAACAGGGTACGGAAGCTCCATGTCCTTTCTGTGTATTTTGCCCTATGCATCTCTTCCATCTGACTATTTCTGCGTCATATCTTTTTATGATGAATTAGTAATACGGTAAGTAAAATATTTTTCTGAGATCTCTAAGCTGCTCTAGCAAATTAAACAAACCCAAGGAGGGGGTCTTGGGAGCCCCTGATTTATAGCTAGTTGATCAGAAGTACGGGTTTGGAATTGGCATCAGAGATGGGGAAAATCCATTGGATGGATTTTTTTTTCTATGCTATTCTATTCTACATTAGAATCCCTGTTACCATTTATAGTGCTCATAGAGAGGGCAAGGCCTCACAGTCTACCAACTCACAGTCTGACCAACACTCTTGTTTTAGAGTGCAGAAAATAATACAATCTGCCGAAAGCCAATGACAGAGTTGTCTCTAGAACCCAAAGTTATTGGCCTGGTGCATTTCCCAGAACCCCTCTCAGGCTGTCACAGGTATAGGGAAAGCATGTCCTGAGAAGCTTCTTGCACAGTGCCTGGCATATGTCAGCACTCCCTGCATTTTTGCTGATTGAATGAATGAATACATAAATGATTTATCCATGGTGGTTTTAAGGCATACAGCATCCTTCTCAATGACATACTGGAACAACAAACCTTTTAATGTTAGGCTAAATCTCTTGAAATAATAGTAGATACCAAATATTTATCTATTAGATTTTTAGAGCAGCATTATTCATTCTAAAACCTCAGGGTGCATTCGAATAAAATTACAAATAATTAAAATCTTTTAAAAACTCATAAAAAACCTTAAAAGCAAAAATGATATTTTATGGTTAATAAAGCTAGAATGTAGGGATGATTATAATGCTATATAACCATGTATGTAATTATTACATAAATAATACATAATCATCCTAATAAACCATGCAATTTCAGCCACTCCTTCCCCCGAAGCTTCTCTATTTATAGGCGTGATGAAGTTGGCAGGGGGGAAAGATAGATTTAGGGGAGGCTCGAGGATTAAGCACAGTATGTAACTTGGAAGGGCCTGTGCCATTTACTAATTTAAGAGAATCTGCATCTGAACTGAATGAGGAAACCAGCTTTGGCTCAGAAGGGCCCTTAAGGGAATCACCTGGACCCAGTGAGCTGGTTCTTCCCCATTTCCACCTACCCTGATCCCCCCCTCCCAGCCACACACAAGAGTGCCCTTCCTCATCTCATGCCTTTTCACAGCCAGCTAGTATCCCTGGAGACTCATTGCTCCCCTCCCCATTCCCTCCCACCCCTGTAGCAGTGCCAGTCTCTGCAAGGCAAGTGGGTCACATAGTCTGGGGATTTTTGATCATTTGCCAGTTGTGTATGGATGCCGTTCTTGCTCCATTTAGCTTGAATTCCCCCCAAGGCTGGGAAAGTGAATGGGCCTTTCTCTTCCCTGGATCTCACTCAACTCCTCTGTCCCAGCAGAAGAGGGCCAGTGTGCTAAGACAGGCAGTAACACTCATCTTAGGATGGAGACACACCTGCTTCAGACAAGTCACAAATTTCTTTGGGCAGTGGCTCTCACACTTGACCAGAATCAGCTTCAGAGCTGGTTAAGCCCTGATTTCTCCACCTTCCTCCTCTTCCCCAACCAGGATTTCTGATTCAGTGGGTCTCAGTCTTGATAATTTGCGTTATTAACAAGATGAGGGGACTGCACTTTGAGAACTCCTTGTTTAAGAGAATATCATACAGGCCTGTTGAAGTTTTAAGGCTGTGATGGATTCCTGGTTGACGGTGCTAGTTCTCTCCCAGAGCTGTGTGTGCGTTACTGTTTACAAAATGCTTTCTCATATATTCTTCGATAACCTTCCCAGGCCATAGACAAGGTAGGTGTTGATTCTTGTCTAGTTGCAGAGAGGTTAGGTGCCTTGGCCAAGGCCCCTGCTGACAAGCCAGGTTAGCTGGGGTTCAGGCCCTGGCCACTCTCCCACATGTGTCATGCCTCTCAACACTTCCTCTTTGGATGGGACTGGTTCTGCTGGTTTGAATTTGTAGGGAGCCCTTCATCCAGTGATGCAGGCAATGGACCAGAATGTTTACTCACTTCCGGGAGGGTTGGTTGCTCCACAAGTCCTGCAGAATCCGTGATCACAGGCTCTTTTCTTTGGTCGATAAAGTACACTCTTCTCACACTGGAAAGGAAACAGGCCATAATTTGCAAGATGACACACAGCCTGAAGTTTGGGCCCATCTCCGAGGCTATTAGTAGCAGCTGTGTTGTCGGGAGAGACCAGGTGGGCTGAGTTCGGCCACTGCTTACTGCTCCTCATCCTGTGACATCTGTGCCCGGTGACATCTCTCTGACCTCAGGTTCTTGGAGGCCAAGGGCTGCTGCTCCCGTGAATGCTGGCTCACTCCCGGGAGCCAAGCAGCAAAAGGTTTGTCTTTTGAATCTGTTCATCCTGGGACCAGGAAGTAGAAGTCTCCCTCATCTCAGGGGCCTGAAGTAATAGTAGGGTACCTGGGAATATGCACATTACCAACCTCACTGAACATCGCGTTCTGTTGTTGGATAAAACCTCTTTCGAGCTACTGCTCATGAACTTTGTATCCATTTTAGTACTGAGATAATCTATTTGGGATCGATTTCTCTCATCTATGAGAACAGAAATGCCATGTTTTGGCAGATTATTATCTAGGGCTCCCTCCATTATAACTCATTGCACTGTATGCTCCCCCACTTTCTCATGGAATATTCTGAACATCCAGGGCCAAAAAAGCCTGTAGGACATTGTCAGTTGCCTAAGTCCTGAGCTCCTGAAGTGACATTCAGAAAGAAGAGAATAGCTGAGATCTTTGTTTTATTTCATGGTTCTGCTTTGTCTTCTTTGGAAAACACTAGCAGTGAAATGAAGAATTTCTCAGAGATGTCTGTATTTCCAACAATGAGTCTCATACTAAAAAAAAAAAAAAAAAATCTAAGCAGCAGCTTCTGGGTAAAGAGAACTTGGATTGAAAAGAATTTGGAATGCATGAGCCCAGTCTGAGACCTCCATTCTGGGGCGTGGGGTTGGGGGGCTTGTGCGTTGTTTCCCAGGCATTGATCATATCGAGGACTCAGTGGCTTTAACTGTCACTGACACACTGTCCCATCTTGCCTTTCATGGTACGATGGATGCTGAGCTGTCCTGGCTTCGATGATGTCTTTTTTTGGGGCTTGTTTATCCTTGGGGCTCTGTGGGAGCTGATGATCCTTTCACGAGATGCACATGCCTCCAGGACTGCGTCGCACAGGATGGACAATCGATGACCTTGTGGTCACTGCTGTCCTGCAGAGGGCGAGACTGGGGCTATTCACAGCTTGGTAATTGGCCCTGATGCTGAGATCTTCATCCTGAGCAAATGCTGGCATCAGGGGGGCAGTTACAGATCAATGCAGGGGCACTGAATACACAGGCCCCAGAAAAAAAATACCAGAATCAAAAATGGATTTGTGTTTAGCGTGCATTGTATATCCTGGTCTGGTTATGAATAATTTAGCCTTCCCCAGGCTGAATAGACTATATTTAGCAAGCCTGTTTTGCTTATAATACGTCCTATCCTTTTATGAAGAAGCATAAAGCATAGGAGAGCTGCTCTGAATTTGGGGTGACTTCATTTGGCGGGAACAGGAGTCTGGAGGTGTTCTCCCTGTCAGCCCTGTGCTCATGATATACCTGAGAGAGCCATGGGCAGAGGCCTCAGGGCCTTGGAGCTGAGAAAGGCACAGGACTGTCTCTCCCTGACCATGCATGGGGTAGGGCTACTTTTCCTGTGGCTCCTGGCTGGTCACCTATCCAAGAGTGGGGACGTGGCAAGATTTGAGAGGTGCCGAGTGGTTTCACTTCCTTCCTGTTTTGTTACAGTCCCAGCAGAATTGAATGGCACACTCAAGTTGGGCAGTTTGAGGGGACTTTACAGACTCTGTGCAAAGGTGAAGGCAGGATGAAGGGGAACTCACAGGGATGATGCAGATTCCCAAGACAGCAACAGCAGGGCTCCTCACCTCTCCTGTGCCTGAAACAATGAGGGTAGAGAGCGGTTTCTGGAACCCAGGAAAGGGAGGGCTGTGTGGACTGGCTGTTGAACAAAAATTCAGGCTTTGGTTGGGAACGGCCTGTGGTGACCCCATGGGGGAGGAAACCAGAAAGAGAAATACCTGGACTGAACTTTCTTCCTTTTTCTCATCTCCTGTGGATGCTCCCCTATTGATTGATCCCAGTAGAGAGCTAGAAGCAGGGGAGTCCCTCAGAGAATCCATATAGACCAGCCTCCCAGGGAGAGGGATGTGGAAAGCAGATCTGGAGATACAAATGGAAGGTGCCAGTGCACCCCACAACCTCTATTGTAAGGACACTTCGGCTGCAGGTTGCCCTGCACTAGCTCTAGAACGTACCTATTAACTTGCAAACATCTAACCTTGGGAAAGTGATAGACTTAGCCATTAGTAAAAGGTCTGGGGTGTCCATCAAATGGCACATGGGACAGGCACATTTTATGGGTAAGATGGAATAGTAGTAATGGGAGGCTAATGGTGCAGCTTAGGTGGCTTGGCGAGAATCCTCTGGTAAGCTCTCTGCTGGGGGCCTTTATTTGTGTAACTGCTCTGGAAACCAGAAATCACTGGCCTGGTTTGGGAGTCTGCCAGACCTTGAGGTCCTTGGGAGGCTGATACTCAAACCCACTGCTGATTGCCAGGTGTATCCCAAGAATTCATCCCCAAGTCAGTTTTTTCTAGAATGTAAAACATATTTTCCTGTAAATAGCAATTCTCTGAAAACTGATTATGATTCTTGACTGCTCCTCAAAAGTCTATTTAAATGCTGGGTGGTAAGTGCAAGGGCATTTGTTAAATTATTTTCCTTTTTTCCCAGTATGTTTGAAATATTTCATAAGTAAAAATAAAATAGATTAAAAATTCAGTTTAATACATAATATTCTGACCTCCTCATGTCCTGGGAGGTGGGCCAATGGAGATGATATAGAAATTAAAGAAGGAAGAGAGTCCTTTTTCCCTTATTTTTGGGGGCAAAACTTTGAAACAGGTATGTATGTCCTTGACTTCCTCCCACGTTCCCTTCTGCACCTTCAGCGAGCTCCTGCCTCATCCAGTGTGACAACTCCACACCCTATGTCAGCCCTTTGAACACCATAACTTCCTGCTCTCCTCCTTTAAAACCACCTTGTATAGTCTTGGGAAGTGGTTAAGGATGCTCAATGAACTGTCTTAAAACAATCATCATTTTGTCTGCTCATCCTTCTGTGGGTCAGGAATTTGGAGAGAGCATATGGGGATAGATGACGGTGTGTATGTGATCCATGATGTCTGATTTTCACTGGAAAGCCTCACATGGCCAGGAGCTGGTTGGGGCAGCTCAGTGTAATCATATGTTGGGGGTTCTGCTCCTGGCTGCCAGTTGGTTCTTTGGTTTTCCTCCGTGTGGCTTTTTCATGAGCCCAGCTTAGGCTTCTTCACAGCATGGTGGACTCAGAGTATTTTGATATCCTATATGGTATTCAACTTCCCCTGGAGGAAGTGGAAGCTGCTGGCTCTTTGAAAGACTAGACCAATTACCAGAGAGCCACTTTACCACATACTGTATTGATAAAGCTGGCCCAGATTCAAGGGGAGGGGAAAGAGTAGTACCTTTGATGAGTGAGGTGACATGAGTGTAACAGCGGGGGAAGGAGTCAATGGTGGCCATTCTTGGAGACTGACTTTCCCACAAAGGAATCAAGCTGACTTAAATTTTTCCTGGGGTGAATGTCAATAGCCTTGTATGGTGTTAAAAAAATGGCTGAAAATTCTTTGATGTTCCTTCCTAGAGAGATGGTCTTCTCTTAGATCTGGGTGGGCATGAGGCTGGTTCACTAAAAGAATGTGGTGGAAGTAAGTCTGGTGACTTTCAAGGCTAGATCAAAAGGGCCATGGTGCTTCTGCCTGGTTCTGTCCAGATGTTTGCTCAGGGAGAAGCCAGGTGCCCATGTAAGTCTTACCACCCAGGGGCCACCATGGTGGAGAGACCACATGAAGGGGCTCCAGTCTGCACCCCAGCTGAGCTGCCAGCCAACAGCCAGCATCAACTACGCCCCGTGAGTGCACCAACTTGGACATCTAGTCCAGTCAAGTCTTTACGTGTCATAGCCCCAGCTGACATCTCTCTACTTGAGATGTACTTGAACATCCTGAGAGGCCATAAGTAAGAACCCCTCAGACAAACCTTTCTCAATTTCCTGACCCACAAAATGGTAGGAAAGAAAATGGTTATTTTAAGCCTTTAAGTTTGGGGGGATTTGTTATGCAGCAGTATTACCAGAGCATCTTATAAAGCTTCTGGAGATGTTTCCATTTCAGCTGTTTCCGTGTGGGGAATGGAATTCAGTAGTGAGGTAAAACTGTGGGTAATGGGGGAAAGACATGACTTGGTGGTGATATAAAGTAGTCAGACTTGCTTTGGCTGAGAGTTTGGCTTCCCTAAGTGGCTCCTGCTTTTCACAGACTCCTGTTTACTCCTATAGGAACCTGCAGATTGTCACAACCTCCAGGCAAGACAGAAACCATTTCTCTTTCTAAGCTCCAGGGTCCTCATCTGAAAACAGGGGCACAAATACTTCTCTGAGTTCCTGTGAGGCTTAGATGAGGTAACAGTCAAGAAACCATCTAGTACACATTGTCTGCTATATAATTGTGCAAAAATTTACTAAAGATGAATTTGAGAAGATGTTCATTTACCAAATATTTACTGAGCAATTACTTTTGTAAAACCTTGTGTTAGGTGCCAAGATTCAGGAGGTTCTTGGGACAAGAAATTATATTTCTTGATTATTTTATATCCAGTTTCTGTACATACAAGTCTCCCCTGAGCTGAGGCTGAAAAAGGGGCAAATAGTCATGACTCAGGGACGGAATTTCATTCCTGAATTGTGGCTCCATCTGGTCTAACGCTTTGAGTTGTGCAAGGAGCCCAGGACACAAAAGGGCCTGAGGGTTTCGTGTCAGGAAAAGTTTAACATTTAATAGTGATTAGGATTGCCAGGACCCAATCCAAGATTTCCTACTTAATAGCTAATGAAATAGTGATAATAATAGTGACTAACCTCATATGATTATTGTGAATCTTCAATGTGAGTGTCAGGCACATTGCTATGTTTCATCTAGACCAGCCCAGCTCTGATGATAATGAAGATATTGTTATATTATCATTGTCATTACATTTAACCTTGAAAACTCAGCACAGACACACACAGGCAAGTTCCAGGGTTAGGCTGTTAAGGTCTTGAATGGAGGACATAGGTATTGTGTCCTATAGACAAAGGGGAATTTCTAGCTGGAGAATGACAGGATCAAGCTCCCTCTCCCTCCCTTCCTCCTGCCTCTTCTGCCCTTGCTTTCTCATTTCCTCTTCTCTCCCCTCCTTCAAAATGATGGCAGTATGTTCAAGTTGTGCAAATCAAAGGAATAGAATAGAAACAGGAGAATAAATGTGCTTAGCAGACACTGGAAATCTCCAGGGGATTGGAATTTATTACCCAGCATGTAACATACAAAAACGATCATTTTTCTGCATGTGGTGAACAATGGGAAGTAACTCCCCACTCCAATCCCCCTAATCTGATGGGGTTTTCTCAATGAGAAAATGGAATGGAGTCATAGCAGTGAGCAGGCTCGAACTGGGCCACCTCCCAATGACCTTTTTCCTGGAAGTGTGGATGGCAGAGGGAAGAACAGAACACTTTCCACTGAACTTACCTTATTTAATTTGGAGAGGAGACCATGCCTTCCTGGGAGATAACAGGACCTTGGGAAGTTTTGTGGATGAAAGGATTGATGCTTTATATTGAAAGTCACTGAGGCTTATAAAATATATCCTGTTGCCTTTCCCCAGGTGAGGAAGGACCTCTTCCTTGGGAACCACATGGCCTCATTATCATCTGGGATGGTTTCCTGGTGTTGGACTTAGCTGGGGGCCCAACATTCCTTCAGTACTTGGAGAAGCCCCATTGTAGGATGGGTGCAGGTTGGAGAATGCCATGCAGGCCATGAGCATCAGAGTTTTGTCTTGCAATTCATTTTAGTTTCAGTTGAGATTGACCATAAGATCCTGGCTCAAATGAGTTGAAGTCACTAGATGGAACACAGTCACCAGTTTTGGCTGAGTTGCTGATCCATCCATCTGGAAGTGTAAGGTTCTGATTTCTACCTGCTGCTCATTTTCTTTCATCCTGAAGGTTGAGATCTCTTTGAATAAAGGGATGAAGATGACAGCCTGTATGATGTCTTTGCATTTGTTAGGAAAAAACCCACACACTTTCAGGGCATATGTAGCATATTAAACTAATGACTTAGGAGCAAGAATGACCTATATTTTAACCTCCTAATTATCTCCTGGTTGGGGAGAATTTGTGTAGTACCCACCTTGCACGTCCAGATGTGGCAGTCTTGCCTAGAAGGAAAATTCATAAAAATAGGCAGACCCAGTGCTTCAGAGAAGTGCATGAGCCTGGGAATCTTTTCTGATTTAGCAGTCTCTGATTAATAGTTTAGGGTTTCTGACTTAATAGATCTGAGGTAGGCCCCCAAGAATTTGGATTTCTATTAAGCTCTGAAGTGATACTGATGCCCTTGGTCTGCGGGCCACATTTTGAGATCCAATTCTCTGGAACATAATTCCCTGACCCAGAATTTTCCACTGCCAGGCACCTGACTTACTCATGCATTCTTACTTAGTGCTGTAGTTTGGTCTCAGATACATGGCTTCCCTTTCTGGAAGAGGTTCTTTCTAGCTTGAGGCAGTTTCCTGTACTTTAGGGAACCCACTGGTAAATTTGGAGAGAGTCTGTGGCACCTCGACTAGCACAGCCCCCAGCATCAGAGTGGAGTAGAACCAGTTCTTCTCCAAACCCCTCATAGTCTTCATAATTGTTTCCTGGACTCAGACCTCTCCTGCTTGATTTTAGTCTGGAGATCTAATTCTTATAGTCCGCAGAGAATATGCTCTGCTATTTTTCGTTACCTAAGTGTAAAAAAACAGGACACAACTTAGTGTATTAGGAATGAGGCAGAGACAGTTTAGGATTTAGGCACCTTAGGACACACATGTGTGCAAACACACACAGGATGTACACGGGTGACACAAGCTTCTTCGGAGACATCCCTGAGTCAGGATGGATGAAAAGTGGACTTTCTTGGCACTTAAAGCCGAGCCCATGAAGTTTACTTATAGGAGCCTGGTTACTGATGTTATCATGTTCCCTGTGGGCCAGCAAGGAGTGAATTGGGACACTAATTTTTAGAGCCGTTGGAATTTCAAGCTCCTTTGTGGTCTTGGCAGTGGACCTGGCATGCTTTGAGATGTGGATGGCTTTCTCACTGACACCTTTCAGGACCACAGGACATTTTTTAAAAGGTCGAGCACCAAGTCACCACATCTCGTTAGTGACAGCAGTTGCTTTATCTGTGAGAATAACTGCCTTTCTTCGTTTCTCAATTTGTCACCTGTGCAGTGATTTATTACCTTCTAAAGCTGCAGTCATTGTATAATGATGCAAAAATAATGACAAGCCACTCTGATAAACTTTATTACCTGTAGCATCTTGTATTCCAACTGCATTCCAGGGTGCTCTGTAGCATTACAGAGCATGCCCACATGGACGACAGTTAGCCAGGAGGGTAGCTTCTCAGGCCTGGAAGGAAAAGAGAAAAATAAATGGGTCTTGAACTTCCTGAGCAGAGGCTAAGAAGAAATGGGCTGGGGTAAGTTGATTCCATTTGGGGCACACATGTCAAACGGAGTTACCTTCATTTTTATCCTGAGAATGCTGTATTCACTTGACTATGTTAAATTGGGAATATAGAAGTGGCTTTAAAAAAAAATCTTTAATGAAATATATGTTCATAAGAATGTATATAAGTGGTGTGCAGCTGAATTTCCATTTTTTCTTTAACTCCCACCTTTAGAACCTCTCTCTAAACCTTTTTTTATCAAAGGACTAAGCTTTCAGCTTTTGCATGGGCTCAGATGATACCTTCCTTGGAGCTGGGTTGTAAAGCACTGCACAGTGTTCTAGTGCTCAGGGTTTAAGGAACTCAAGAAGGTTGCATTATGAAGTAACTTGCAGATTTGCTTCTCATTTTGGAAAAATATATAAAGTTAAAAAAAAAAAACCCTTCATGTGGAATTGAGAATTTTAATCAAATATGGCTGATAAGATGGTTCTTCCAGTAACCAGAACTTACTTGATTTTGGACTATGGTTAGGGGTTGACAGGGGTAGGTCACTCCATTATTTTCCTGAATCAAGAGTAATGAGGGCCCTTGTATAGCTAACTGTGGAGGCAAAGACTGGAATCCTGTGTCATCTTCCATCTCCTTCATGAGGACCTGCCATGACTTCAGGCAATACCTCATTCTTTTTTTGTTTTTTAAGATTTATTTGTTTATTTTAGAGAATATGCACAAGTATGTGGGAGGGCAGAGGGAGAGAATTTTTAAGTGGATTCCTGACTGAGCGTGGATCCTGATGTGGGGCTCAGTCTCATGACCCATGAGATCACGATGTGAGCCAAAACCAAGAGTCAGATGCTTAACTGACTGACCCACACAGGCACTCTAATGCCTCATTCTTTAATGATGGATTCTCTTGGGATTGTACCAATGGGCCTGGACAAGGCCTGTGTCCTGAGTGTGGGGTTTGGTGGTGAGGACTGGGAGTGGCTATACCAGAGTACAGATGTTCCTAGTGCTGACCAATGTCCACTTTTCTCATCTTCACAGTCTCAGAGCAGGACTATATTTCCCAGCCTCTCTTGCAGCTCGATGGGACCATGTGACTTGTTCTGGCTAATGGAATGAAGGCATTTCCAGGACTGCACTGAATCTCCCCTGTGTGATCTTCTTTTCTCTCTTTCCACTGCTTGCCATTGCACAAGACCAATGCAAGCAGATAGAATAACCAGAGATGGTGTGGCCTTAGGGGTTGAGTCACTGCATGGAAGAGAGACTCCTGTGATTTCAGTGGACTATGTTGTGAATGAGAAATACATCCTTTTTTGGTGTCAAGACACGGAGATTCCAGTTAACTTGTTAGCACAGTACAATCTATCCTGTCTGACTTCTTGGCTCTGGGCACCTGTGGAAGAGGTTAGTCCTAAGCCTACAGCTGTGTCCTGACCTCCAGAAATTGGCCTAGGTCTTTCTAATTGACCGAGGTTTTATTTTCCTCTTCTGAGTCTTCAAAATTGGGAGGCATCTTGGTGTGAGTCCAAATGGTGATTCTGGAGAGGCCCAGAGTTATAGCTACTTTAAGGGAGACAGTGGTTTCGAGGCAAGTCTGGAGCAGGCTTTCTCAATCTTGGCTCTATCGACAGTTGGGTTAGATAGATCTTTGTTGTGGGGGGTTGACCTGTGCATTATGGTAAGCTTAGCAGCATCGTTTGCTTCTCCCTACTAGATACTAGTAAGTGTACCCCCAAAGCTATGACAACCAAAATATCTCAAGGTGTTGTTAAATGTCAGTGGGGCAAAATCACTCCTAGTCAAGAAACACTAGGTAATAGAAAGGCACATTCCCAGCTTGAGACATTGGAAACATGAGTTTCTTCCTGGTCTGTGGCCAAATAAATGCTTTCCTGTTTCTTTTCTCTACTTTATGTCACATGTTGAAACATTCCTTGCTTCCTCATAATACATTAAGACCAAAGCTGGCTTTTTGGCATTCAAGGTTCCTTATGAGTGGAAATGCATTGCCTCTACTGGCTTCCTTTCTTCTCCCATACCATATTAGTTATCTGTAGCTGTAAAACAAATCACCCCAGAAGGTAGTGGCTTTGAGCAAAAATAATTGACTATATTATGGTTCCTGAAGGCCAGGAATTCAGGAGCAGCTTTGTTAGGTGGGTCTAGTTGAGGGTTTCTCATGTGATTACAGTCAGGGTGTTGGTGGGGGGTAGTCATCTGAAAATTTGCGTAGGGGTTGGGGATTTACTTCCAAGATGGCTCCCTCCCATGGTTGTTGGCACCAGGCCTCCATTACTCACCATGTAGGTTCTCCATGGCTGCTTGAGCATTATCACAACATGGCACCTTGCTTCCTGAGAGCCAAGTGGTTCGAGAGAGTGAGAGAAAACCAGGAGGAGGCCTCAGTGTCCTTTATTACCTGGACTTTGGGGTCACACACTACCACTTTTGCTTTGTTCCTTTCATTAGAAGTAAGTCATTAAGTTCAGCCCATGTTCAAGAGAAGGAGAACTGGCCTCCACCTCTTAAAGAGAGGAGTATTCAGCAATTTGGGGACATATTGGAAAACTATCACATCCCCCAGCACAAGGCTCTGTCTGCTTAAATACATTGGGCTGCTTGCTGGGCTGTGGCCATGTGAAGCTTACTCCTAGATTTTGAACATCCCTCACTTCTCCTACCCACAGTACCTTCACTCTATCTTCTACAAGACTCCCCAGTTCCCACTAGATGGGAACTCACCCAGGGCTCCCCTTTGGAGAAGCATCTGATAAGGTCATTTAGCGAACTGTAAAATAAAGAAGGTTTGGAGTTTGGCCCTTCCCAGAGGTAGCTGCCACTTTGTAGGAAAGCCTAAATTTGGTTGCCCCATGACCAGTAAGTCAAGCTAATGGTGGAATTTCAGATCCTATGACAGGTGTGTGGTGGAGATTGAGAAAGGCTGTTTTGTGCTGGCACTGGGGAGCTGACTGCCACCTCCCTCCCAATCTCTGCCCTGCCCAGATGCCCAACTCCCCCTGAGCACAGTGACTGCCTGGCCAGCAGCTCCTGAACCCAGATCAGGCAGCATGATGATAAAGAGGACCAACTCTGGAGCCCAGTGGAATGTAAGCATTTAGATCCCAGCTTGGATTTAGATCCTAGCTCCAAAACTGTGACAGATGAGCCTTGCTGACTACATGAGCTTTGTGTTTCCCTTTCACAGTGTAGAATGGTGACCAGAAGTGGCCACCCATAAAGCCTCTGCCTTTGGCTCAGGTCATGATCCCGGGGTCCTGGGATCGAGCCCCGCATCGGGCTCTCTGCTCAGCAAGGAGCCTGCTTCCTCCTCTCTCTCTGCCTGCCTCTCTGCCTATTTGTGATCTCTGTCTGTCAAATAAATAAATAAAATCTTAAAAAAAAAAAAAAGAAGTGGCCACCCAGCCTAGGTGAACATTTCTCAGCCTTTACTTGCATCCAGGCAGGTCTATGTGACTGGGCTTGGGCCCTTGGAAAGTGGACGGAAGTTATATGCCCCTTCCAGGTGTGGCCCATGAGCACCTCCCTTGTGACTGTCCATGTTCCCCACCCCTCCTATGTTCTGGAGGTAGGTTCTCAGAATGACAATGGACATCCCATGGGGGATGGCACTGACTTTGTGTGACTAAACCCCTGGTCTTCCCACCAATAAAACTTTCCATGAGTGAGATAACAAGGTTCTATTGTGTCGTGCCTATGAGATTTCAGGGTTTATTATAGCTAGAAGTATGTCATAAATGGAATTACTTTTTAACTGTATAATGTTGGGAAAATTAACCTGTCTTGCCTCGGTTTCTTTATCTATAAACTGGGTATCCTGAAAGCCATTATCTTATTATCTCATGGGGTTGTAACAACGGATAAATGAGATCAAGCCACATAAAGCACTTAGAACAGTGTCTGGCTCACAGAACATGCTCCCTAAGCTTATCTAGTCTTACTGCTAATTGGAATAAATAATTGCCATCTGCCTGAGCTCTGTTATGTGGAAAAGACTTTTTGCTTCAGAATGATTTCCTCTTCTGATTTATGGAGACTTGCTGGGATCCATCTAGGATCCAGCCACAAGGCAAAGCTCTTGTGTATTCTGACTTAAGGAAAATCCAGGTGGGCCGTGGGGCTGGGGCTGCATCGTGGTCCTCTGTGTCCTAACTCTCCACAGGCCTGACAGTTGTTTCTGGCCATTGACATAGGCAGTGTCCTCACTATACAACATCTGATGGTCAGGCCACGCCAAATCAAGGCATTGGGCAGACAGCTGGTCTCAGTGAAATGGGAGTGGGATTCTACAGCTAGCCGGTGTCCATGGAAGCCGTGTAGTGGCCTCCCCCTGACACGTTCAGCTTCCAGCCTGGCACTTTCCCCATCCAGGCTGCTGGTCTTGCTAAGCCCACTCCTAAAACCAGAGAAATAAAGCCCTCCCCGCTTCCCCTCCAACAGCCCTCATTCCTGCTTAGCCAAGCCCATTTTCCCACTTGCACAAACGTACAATGGCCATTTTTATTTTGGTGGTGGAGTGGGGGAAATGCTGGGCAGGAGGAATTCACTTGGACTTTGCATCCTGACTTGTTTCTCTTCACCACCACTTTTCTGTTCGGATATGTTGGGCACTCTGCTGGTATTTGTAGTGGTCCTAACAGTATTAGCGAGCTGGGAGATGCACTTGGGGAAGTGTTCACTGCCTCAACATTTTGGCCACATCTGTACAGGCCGGAGATTTACTGAGGTCAGCAATGGTTGGGGGATCAATAAAGCGTTTCAGATAAAACTCCATTTTTGCCTCCAGCAAATTCCCTGCGTTACTTCGCCTTTGTAAACAACATCCTAAGGAATGATGATTGTAAATCATCCCCAGTGCACTTTACACCCGTCTTGCCATGTGTTCTTCCTGATAATTTTATTCTAGAGGCAAGAAGGGGTCTTCGTGCCAGTGAAGACGTGGAAGCCCAGAGGATTCAGGTGATTTGCCTAAGGTCATGATGAATTAGTGTGGGGACAGATAGAATCCCAGGCTCTCAGCTTCTGGCCTAGGGCCTTTGCCCCTGCTTGGCGTAGTCTCCAGTGCCTCACTTAACTCAGGGCTTGGAAGCGCTCCTGACCTGGCTCTGTGCCCCTGCAGGTCTGACGAGCGCTAACTGGTGGGTGGGCTGCTGCAGCCTCAAGCTCAGGAACGTTGTCAGTGCCAGAGGCTTCCCTCACCTGCTGGCTGGGCAGGCTGGCAGGAGAGCAGATTTGTCTCTGGACCTAATTACCCAAGAAGAAAAGAGCATCTTGCTGTCAATTCCTTGAACACCCTTTAAGCAGCCTGCAGGGAGGTGTATGCAGAGATCGGGTCCTGCCCTAGGAGGGAAAGATCCACATGTGGCTGTACCTGCAACTGACCTAATGCTGGCTGGGTGGGGCCAGGATATTGGCTCTGCTGGGTTCTCATCCAACCAGAGAGAAGCGCCTTCCAGCCTGTGGTTAGTACAGTAGGTGTCAGTGCGGGTCTGGCCATAGTGATGGACCAGGGGCGGCTGGAGAACATTGCCCCATTCCCAAGCAAAATGGCCGCATGAGGGGAACTTAAAGCACACGTCCTATCCTTGTACCGAGCCTGAAGAATGCAGAGTATGGGCCAAAGATCCTTCTAGAGTTCTTTTGTCCAACCCTGCAGACAGACACCCCACTTCTGGAGAGCCAGCACATTCCCGCCCCAAGCCAGGCTTTCCCCGAGGCACCGATGTGTGTAGGAGTGGCTACTCACCTGCAGAACAAGGGTCGGGATCTGGTTTTGTACCAATGGTGGCTCTGTCCTTTACCCCAAGCTACTGAGTCACCTTCTGGGAGGAGAGAGAGGGGAGTTGGCTGGCAGCTCACACAGGTGCCCGGGGCAGGTCAGGAGGCACATGGACGACACAGCAGTGGGCCTGCCTTGGCTAGAGAGCACCAGCGTGGAAGGTAGGCCGCCACTACTGGCTTGCTCAGCGAGGGCTAAGGGTCTGTCCCTAACGTCACTTAGGGTTCAGCGGGTGGCCGCCAGAATCTAGGCTTACAAGAGCCAACTGTTAAATTTTGGCTAACTGATTGATATCTTCTTGATAGTTTCTCATGGTCCAGGGTGGGAATATTTACACCGTGAACATTGACAATGCTCTCACCTGGTGGTTAAACGTTAACCAATACATCCCCACAGAGGGTTCCCTGACAGTGGGGTTTTCTTAGCCTTTTGCTAGACATGCCCTGATTTTGCTACGGCTCACATATTTCCTCTAGGTGACTTCCAGGCCGCCTCTCTCCTGATGTGGTGGGACCCCGGGTCTCTTCATCTCTCTGTTCTGGCAGGTGTGCAGCAGGCTACGGGGCTCTCCTGCTGGGGAGGAATTCTGTGTCCCCGCAGCCAGGGGAGAGGCCGGTGACCTTGAGGTGACACTGCGATTCCTCTTGGTGCTGCTTGTCAGACACAGGAGCTGGGCTGCTCTGACCTCCGGCTTCTCTTGTTCCTCCTCCTTCCCGGGCCCTGTAGCTCATCACCGCCATCTGCTCATGCCTCCTCCCTGCTCTCAGGACGGACCCTCTGTGAGGCCAGCAGGTGCTGTAGAAGCGAGCCCTGGGCTGTGTCATTCCCCGGCATCGGTTGGTTGCGTCTCAGATCTCCATTTTTCTGTACTTTTAAGAGTGTAGCAGACCTAAGGGGTGACCCCTAATTTCATTTCACCTTCCTGAGCCAGCTTCCATCTCTGGGTGCTCACCATGTGCCAGGAACTGTGATGCACCCTGTTCTTTCTCAGGTGCTCTCCCCAAGCACCCCGTGAAGCCAGCCCGGCTGCTAGCTCTGTGTCACCGACAGGGAATGGTGGTCAGCTCTGTCAGCCACACAGCTAGTAAGTGGCAGGAGAGGGATCCAAATGCAGATGGTTGGCTTCAGAGTCTCTGTCCATAATGACTCTATTTCACTGTCCTTCTTTCACAGCGATGTCCCAGGACATGCTGCAAGGGTCAAGAGTGAGACGTCACCTTTGACCTATGTAGCACCTGCAAAGTTCTGGAAGCCTTGGGTGGCCAGTAGTGTTGCAGTATGGGTGCAGAGTTGTTAGAGGTGGTTCACTGAGTTTGGGATGGACATTGAGTTGGAAAATACTTTCGAGATACACTGCTGGCTTTTTGTATTAGTTTGCTGAAGCTGCTGTAATAAGGGGCTACAAATTGTGTGGTTTAAATAACTGAAATTTATTGTCTCACGGTTCTGAGGCCAGAAGCCTGAGACCAAGGTGTTGACAGGGTTGGGCCCTTCTGAGGGCCATGCAGGAGAATTGGTTCAGTCTTCTAGCTTCTGGTTTGCTGGCAGTCTGTGGTGTCCTTGGCTTGGAAAGCATCCCCCAGATCTTTGCCTTCATCTGCACGTACCGTCCTCCCTGTGCGCATGTCGGTCTCTGTGTCCACATTCCCTGTGTTGTAAGGACACAGCCATATCGGGTCAGGGCCCACCTTGATGGCTTGATCTTTTTCTTTTTTTAAAAGATTTTATTTATTTATTTGACAGACAAAGAGAAAGCACAAGCAGGGGGAGCAGTAGAAGGAGAGGGAGAGGCAGACTCCCCGCCGAGCTGGGAGCCCCATGCAGGACTTGATCCCAGGGTGTCCTAGACACACATTTAACCATCTGAGCCACCCAGGCACCCCCTTGATGGCCTCATCTTAACTAGGTGTCTGTTTAGTGGCCCTATTTCCAAATAAGGTCACCCTCTACTGTGGTGGCTAGGACTTCAGCACACGAGTTTTGGGGAGATGCAGTTCAACCCATAACAAGTTTGTTCATGTTTGTTCTCAAGTTGAGAAAAACTATTTAAGGAAAAACTTTGGTCTTTTCATTTGTTGTTGTAAAACATTTTCTGTGCTGGAACTTCTGGTCAAAATGAAGTAGGCCTGTGCTCTCTCTCCTGCATGGACCCTTCTCCTGACTGGATTGAAAGCAGCTCCTGAGGCCATCTGGGAATGTCTTCCTCACCCTGTAAGGACTTCTCCAGGCGCAGTCCCTTGGATGTGATGAAATCACATGTGGAGGCAGTGCTTTTTCCTTTTCCTTCCCTGAGTGTCTGAGCTGTTTCCCTCACAGACCCCAGAGTTTTCTCCTCTTATGGGCTTTATTTTGATTCTCCTGTGGATATTCTGTGCCCTGCAGGTGGAACACGCAACGGGGGTGAAAGGCTTTGGGTCCCTCAGGCTAAGCTAGTGGCTGCTACTGATGGGGTGTGAGAAGCTTGCCCGAAGTGGGTCCTTCCATTGATGGAATGAGCGCTCTCTCACAGACTTATGTGGGATGTGGCTCCTGAGCGGGGGGGAAGGTGAGCCTTGATTGAGAGCTGAGGACCTGGATGGGCTGCAGGAGAGGTGGGGCCCAGGGAGTGGGGAGAAGCCACTTAGGCCTGGGTTGCTGCTTCTGGGGTGTTCACTGGAGTTCTTTTGGGGGCACACCCTTGAGACCCTAGAGGGCCCTCTGTGTCTCCCTGACCCACTGGCTGGTGCTGCTCTTTCAGTCATGGACTAAAAATCTTAGGGGTCACATGAAGACACCCTAAACTCAATCTGTGACCCAAATATTTCTCCCAGACTGGACATTTCCACTTGATCATTTATTCACCCCTTTCTGCACTCAACCAAGGACAAGACTGGCTGGAAGGGGGCCAGTGGGGGAGAGGAGAGTGTTCTGGGTTTAGAAACAAAGGGCCAGGGGTGCCTGGGTGGCTCAGTGGGTTAAAGCCTCTGCCTTTGGCTTGGGTCGTGATCCCAGGGTCCTGGGATTGAGCCCCGCATCGGGCTCTCTGCTCAGTGGGGAGCCTGCTTCCTCCTCTCTCTCTCTGTCTGCCTCTCTGACTACTTGTGATCTCTGTCTTTCAAATAAATAGATAAAATCTTAAAAAAAAAAAAAAGAAAGGGCCAAAGGGTCAAAGGGAGTGTGGCCTTTGCCTGAAGTGAGAGAAGGTGGATCTGGCTGGAGGGAGAGGGAAGGGGCGTGAGCATGAGAGAAGGGGGGACACTGGGAATCACATCAGTGAAGTCCTCACAGAACCTGACTATATCCCAAGGGCACTGGGCGGTCCTCTCCCTGAGAGCCAGGAGAGGTGTGAGCGACCACTCTGGCGGCAGAGGGGGCATGATTCTGAAGCAGGCAACATCCGGGTCAGAAGATGCATAAGGGGCTATAACGCGCATATTCGCCCACTCATGGGTTCCTGTGTCCTCTCTGTGTTGCTGGGGAGTGGGTGGAGGTGGAGGGGGCACTGCGCCTTGGGACCACCGCTCTCAGCCTGCAGAGGGGCTCTCCCTTTTCTTCCCTAGGCTGACATGGCTACGGCGGCACTGCCCTGTGCGTTTTTTCTCATTCTGAAAAAATACTGGGAGAGCGGGAGGCTGTCAGCTGTGTTTCCCGCTTTAGAAGAAGAGCTTTGTTTGAAGAAGTTTCTGAGTGCAAAAGCCAGATTGAATACAGTGGAGACACAAAATCAAATTGCTCTTTACAGGAAACACTGGTGCAGTAGAATGGAGATACGCTTGTGTCCACACTGTGAATGTCCTGAGCATGTCTCAAGGCTACCGAGTAGGGGAAGCACAGGTGGGAACCAGCCAAGGGAAGGATGAAGGCTGGTCAGAGAGGTTGCTGGGTGTGTGTGTCTGTGCGGGCACACTCACACTGACCCACATGCATGACTGGGAAGCACGGACTGGACAGACTTGAGGGAAGTGCTTCGAGCACTAGTTAAAAGCCCGACATGGGACAGAGGCTCTGCTAGAGTGAGAAGCTGGCCCCTTCCCTGCCCACCCAAAGCTCTCTGCTCTGTACCCCTGTGCCCGCCGTTGCCTCCACATAGCATGAGTACCTCCCCAGTGCCCAGTAGGTCCACAGATACTCCCCAGGAGACCGTGGGAGAGAAGGGTAAAAAGCTGTGCTCTGGGCACTGCGTCTGCAAAGTGGGAGACTCATTCCCTGAAACCGGGCTCTGTACTTACCTCAGCTCCTTCCTGTGACTTGGTACTTGGTACTTTATACCAATAGTCAGTCACCAGCCAACAGGTCTTTATTAAGTGTCTACCACCTTCCCACGTTGCTGTAGGGGCTAAGCTTGCAATCAGGACTGGACCTACAGACCCACGATTTGCTGGCCTCAAGTGTTTCTGTCTGACTTCCTTGGTGCTATTTATTCATTTGTTCCTTTGTTGATGCCTCGATGTGCCTTTAGTGGAGCAAGGCCTTGCCAGCTGGTCATACTTGTCTTACACCCGGCTGTTGCTTTGCTTGCAACTCACGTCAAGAGGAAAGACCCACACATGTGAAAGAGCTGTGTCTCTTTAGTTCAAGTGTGAATCAAGGTTGAGGGCAAGGAGAGTCCGAGCCAGCAGGTACCTGTGAGTCTGCAGCGAGTTTGCTCTCCAAAGTCAAAATGGGTAAAGTGCCATTGAACTTTCTTTGTGTCCAACACAGCTTCTGTTTGCGAGAGCTTTGCCCTTTGGTCTCCAGGCAAGTTGCATTTGGAAGAAACAAGTGGTTGAAATGCCTAAGAATGTACTTTTGAATGGATGTGTGGTGCTGGGCTGGGAAGGGGATGAGACAGGGGTGGTGGCCAGTTACTCAGCCCAGAGACTCTTTCAAGCTGATCTCATCCTTGCTGACTTATTCTCAGCACCGCGTGACATTGAGGACTGACTAGAGCCAGTGCTTTGAGCAGTTAGCTGGGTCTTTCCCTTTCCTGCTCATGAGCCCTCATGCCTTTGATTCATTTAGGCATCCATTCAAAACTTATTTATGGAGCGCTTGTGTGCCAGGCACTCTCCTGGGTGCTGGGGTATGCAGCAGTGAATGCAGACACAAATTCTGGCCTTCATAGAACTTACATTCTAGTGTGTTTGGGGAAAAGGGTACAGATAATGATATACATCAGTAAGATATGTGGAATGTTAGAAGGTTATAGACCAAATGCTGTGGGGACTGGGTTAGGACAGCCACTGTGACAGGTGGGGGAATGACAGGGTATTAAATAGAGTGGTCAGAGGAGACCGCTGAGAAGGATATTTGACGCAGGTTCTGAAAGCAGTGAAGGATAGTAAAGTATCAGGGGCAAGAACATTCTAGGAAGAAGGACTGTTCAGTGCAAAGGTCCTGAGGCACAGAGAGTAGGCCTGTGTGATGGTGCTGGGGAAGGGGAGAGCAGTAGGCAGGAAAGCAGCTGCAGGCAGAGCGCATAGGGCCTTGTAGGTGATTTTGGGGACTTTGGCATTCACTCTGATGAGGACAGGAACCGCCATAGGGTTCTGAGCAGTATCATGATCTGCTTCCCTTTTATTACAATTATTCTGGTAGGCTGTGGGGATCAGGGGTAGAAGCAGGAGTTCAGTTTGGAGGCTTTTACCGTGGGCCAGGTGAGAGATGACAGGGGCTTAGACTGGAGTGGTCTGGTGGCCATGGTGAGCAGTGGCTGGATTGTGGTTGGACTGGAAAGCAGAGGAACCATTATCTCCTAGTCACTGTGGTCTCTCTGGGGGGCAGGGTAGTTTAGGGATTTACTTTGCTCACCATGTGCCGAGCACTGTCCCATGAGCTTCACAGACTGTGTCATCTCATTCAATCCTCTGGTGTCCTGCTGAGGGAGATACAGTTTCTCCTAATTCACAGATGAAGTTGAAATCTAAAGAGATGAGTTACTGGCTCACATAGCTTATGGAGGACAGAAGTAGGGGGCTCACTGCTACTAAACTCCCCATTCTCATCCAGATTGAAAAAGGTTTGGCAGTTTCTGGTTCTAGTGAAAGATCTCTCTGCCTGGATGAGGTCAGCTGTGATCCAGCCGTAAGTGTCTGAAGGATGGAGCCATTACAGAGCTCTGGAAGTCTCGGGGTATTCCCATGTCAGGTGGTTCCACAGATGGGGGAATGGGGCTCCCCAGGTCCTTCCTACACTCCCCACCCAGCCCATGTTTTGCCCCAAGCAGGCTCCTCTTGTTCTGCTTTGGTTTTTAACTGGCCATGAGCTTCATTCTTTAACCAAAACCTGGACCTAGTAAGATCAGATTCTCCTCTTTTCTAAAATGTGAACTAAGTCCCAAAGAAGTAGAAGGCCAATTTGGACCCAAATCTACACTTGCGCTTGTAACAAGAAGCTGAGTGGATTTTCCTGTCGACTCAGCATTGGCGAGCGTGGCTCAAACTGAGGATAGAGATACTAAGTGCTGTGCATGCTAGAGGTAGCTGCCAACATCTGGGGCCAACACTAGTCCCACTGCTGTTGACGCTGCCACAAGCCCTCCTTGGTTTCTATGTGAGAGGGGAGAAACATCTCCTCTATGTAAGAGTCATTGAGAGAGGCATAGCCTTCACCTTCAACCCCAAACTCCCAGTCAAGTGAAGGGAATCAAGAGAATTGGGGGTGCTAACAACAAGAAGATGAAGTTCATATTCTAACTCCAGATTCAGTGTCTGCTTAGACCGATGGCTCTGTGATCTGGTCTTATGCCTGGAAGAACAGGGAGAGAGGGCAGTGTGGACCCTGAGGTGAACAAGAAGAATCTGTATGTCTGTGTTCTGGTGTCACAAGGAGGCATGAGTTTTCCATGGTTCTAGCAGACAATATGGAGATGGCTGGGCTTGTGCATCCTGCCTGTGATGCGTGTTGCCCAGTGGGTGGTGGACCCTAGCAGTGGTAGCTGGGAATTTGCCGGGGCTTAGCATCTCAGTGAGAGAGTGCTATGTAAAAAAATTACCATATCCCTGGGGGGTGGGGCTCTAACCAGAGACATTTTTTCTCATACTTCTGGGGTTTGGGAAGTCTAAGACCAGGGGCCATAAGGTCAGTCATTTGATGAGGATCCACTTTTTAATTCATAGATGGGAGTCTTCTTGCTGCGATGGTAGGAGGGGTGGAGGAGCTTTCTGGGGCTTCTTTTGTAAGAACACTAATCTCATTCATGGCGGCTCCATCCTCATGGGCTAATCACCATTAAGAGGTAGGATTTCAATTCATAAGGAATTTGGGGGGAAGCACAAACATTAAACCCATTTGTACAATAAAGTAAGGGCTGGAATTGGACCTCCGTCCTCCCATTTTAGGGAACCTTGGAGTAGAGAGGGTGGCCCCCAAGAAGTCCTCCTGTGCCATGCTGAGGACTACCAACACCAAGTTAGGTAGCCTTGTTTGCATTCTTGTCCCACTCTCTTCCCAGCCTAGTGCCAGAGTAGCCTAGTCTTGAAGGGTTGGGAGGACTAAGGGGCCAGGGTCCCCTTGTGCAAGCAGTCACGCCTTGTCCCTAGCTTAGAGGGAGGGGGGCAGATGACATATAAATTACCATTGACTTTAAATAAAGAAGTGATCAGAAAGTCGTGAAGTTTGAGGAAGGTGTTAGAGAACGAGAATGGAACCTCAGATGAGGCTTAACTAAAGGCATGGAATGGAGAGAGCTCATATTCTATCCCATCATGTTGAGACGACTCCATAAACTAGTTGCACACATTTTGTATTATTGAAGCACAGCTGATTTCAGCAAAGACATCAGTGATTCAAACCACCCCTGCCCTGGGCTAGCTGGGTGAAGAGGAGCCCCAGTGGCACCACCTGGGTCCCCTCAGTGAGTGGACTGTGGCGAGCTCTGCTCAGTTGCTCTGGCCTAGGTGCAGAATCCCAGTGTCATCCATGTCACAGAAACAAGGGGAAAAGGTCTTCAGGGACATTTGGTGAGCACCGAGTGATTAAATTAATAATTAAAGCCTGCAAAACAAGGAGGAAACAAAAGGAAGACTTTCCCAAGCATCTTACAACTGGGAAAACTCCAAAGAGGCAGCAGACAGCACCATCTGGTACCAGCCTCATCCACACCAGAGAATGTTCTTGGCCAACTCTTTCTGATTGGGAATTTTATGGACTATTTGGAACAATGACAGCCACAGGGGCTGTCTGAACTCTGAATCCGCACAAGTCAGGGGATGTTCCCAAACAGCTGGGAACTGACTGATGAAGGGCATCTTCGTGTGTAAACCTTCTCATAAAAGCACTGAGGACTTTTCTTTTTTTCCTTAGGCAGTATCAGTTTATACCTTTTGTGTCAGTGGAACCCTCTTTTGTTTTGTTTTTATTAACATATATTATTTGCCCCATGGGTGCATGTCTGTGAATCATCAGGTTTACACCTTTCACAGCACTCACCATAGAACATACCTTCCCCAATGTCCATAACCCAGCCACCCTATCCCTACCCTCCAACTCCCCAGCAACCCTCAGTTTCTTTTGTGAGATTAAGAGTCTCTTATGGCTTGTCTCCATCCCTATCCCATCTTGTTTCATTTTTTCCCTCCCTACCTCCTACAACACCCTGCCTTGCCTCTCAAATTCCTCATGTCAGAGAGATCATATAATTGTTTTTCTCTGATTAACTTATTTCACTCAGGATAATACCCTCTTGTTAAACACATTGTTGTAAATGGCAAGATTTTGTTACTTTTGATGGCTGCATAGTATTCCATTCTATGTATGTATACTGCATCTTCTTTCCATTCATCTGTTGCTGGATATCTAGGTTCTTTCCATAATTTGGCTCTTGTGGACATTGCTGCTATAAACATTAGGGTCTACATGCCCCTTTGGGTCACTACATTTGTATCTTTAGGGTAAATACCCAGTAGTATGATTGCTGGGCTGTAGGGTAGCTCTATTTTGAACTTTTTGAGGAACCTCCATACTGTTTTCCAGGGTGGCCGCACCAGCTTGCATTCCCACCAACAGTGTAGGAGGGTTCCCCTTTCTCCGCATCCTCACTAGCATCTGTCATTTTCTGACTTGTTAATTTTAGCCATTCTGACTGGTGTGAGGTGGTATCTCATTGTGGTTTTGATTTGTATTTCCCTGATGCCAAGTGATGTGGAACACTTTTTCATGTGTCTGTTGGACATCTGGATGTCTTCTTTACAGAAATGTCTGTTCATGTCTTCTGCTCATTTTGTGATTAGATTATTTGTTCTTTGGGTGTTGAGTTTGATAAGTTCTTTATAGATTTTGGATACTAGCCTTTTATCTGATATGTCATTTGCAAATATCATCTCCCATTCTGTCAGTTGTCCTATGGTTTTGTTGACTGTTTCCTTTGCTGTGCAAAAGCCTTTGATCTTGATGAAGTCTCAATAGTTCATTTTTTTTGCCCTTGCTTCCCTTGTCTTTGGCGATGTTTCTAGGAAGAAGTTGCTGCAACTGAGGTCGAAGAGGTTGCTGCCTGTGTTCTCCTAAAGGATTTTGATGGATTCCTGTCTCATATTGAGGTCTTTCATCTGTTTTGAGTCTGTTTTTGTGTGTAGTGTAAGGAAAGGGTCCAGTTTCTTTCTTCTGCATGTGGCTGTCCAATTTTCCAACAAACACATTTGTTGAAGAGACTGTCTTTTTTCCATTGAACATTCTTTCGTGCTTTGTCAAATATTAGTTGACCATAGAGTTGAGGGCCTATTTCTGGGCTCTCTATTCTGTTCCACTGATCTATGTGTCTGTTTTTGTCCCGGTATCATACTGTCTTGATGATGACAGCTTTGTAATAGAGCCTGAAGTCCGGAATCGTGATGCCACCAACTTTGGCTTTCTTTTTTAACATTCCTCCGGCTTTTTGGGGTCTTTTCTGGTTCCATATAAATTTTAGGATTATTTTTTCCATTTCTTTAAAAAAATTGGTGGTATATTTTGATAGGGATCTCGTTAAATGTGTAGATTGCTTTAGGTAGCATAGACATTTTCACAATATTTGTTCTTCCAATCCAGGAGCATGGAACATTTTTCCATTTCTTTGTGTCTTCCTCAATTTCTTTCATGAGTACTTTATAGTTTTCTGAGTATAGAGTCTTTGCCTCTTTGGTTAGGTTTATTCCTAGGTATCTTATGGTTTCGGGTGCAATTGTAAATGGGATCAACTCCTTAATTTCTCTTTCTTCTGTCTTGCTGTTGGTGTATAGAAATGCAACTGAATTCTGTGCATTGATTTTACATCCTGACACATTACTGAATTCTGTACAAGTTCTAGCAGATTTGGAGTGGAGTCTTTTGGGTTTTCCACATAAAGTATCCTGTCATCTGCAAAGAGTGAGAGTTTGACTTCTTTGCCGATTCAGATGCCTTTAATTTCTTTTTGTTGTCTGATTGCTGAGGCTAGGACTTCTAGTACTATGTTAAATAGCAGTGGTTATAGTGGACATCCCTGCCGTGTTCCTGACCTTAGGGGAAAAGCTCTCAGTTTTTCCTATATGGAGAATGATATTCACTGTGGGTTTTTTAAAAAAAGATTTTATTTATTTATTTGACAGAGAGAGAGAGAGAGATCACAAGTAGGCAGAGAGACAGGCAGAGATAGGGGAAGCAGTCTCCCCACTGAGCAGAGAGCCTGATGTGGGGCTTGATCCCCGGACCCTGAGATCATGACCTGAGTTGAAGGCAGAGGCTTAACCCACTGAGCCACCCAGGTGCCCCTCACTGTGGGTTTTTCATAGATGGCTTTATAGATTTCATAGATAATACTGAGGAATGTACCCTCTACCCCACACTTTGAAGAGTTTTGACCAAGAAAGGTTGCTGTACTTTGTCAATTGCTTTTTCAGCATCTACTGAGAGTATCCTATGGTCCTTGTTCTTTTATTAATGTATTGTATCACGTTGATTGATTTGTGGATGTTGAATCAGCCTGGCATCCCAGGAATAAATTCCACTTAGTCATGGTGAGTAACCCTTTTAATGTACTGTTGGATCCTATTGGCTAGTATTTTGGTGAGATTTTTCACATCCGTGTTCATCAAGGATATTGGTCTGTAATTCTCCTTTTTGATGGAGTTTTTGTCTGGTTTTGGGATCAAGGTAATGCTGGCCTCATAAAATGAGTTTGGAAGTTTTCCTTCCATTTCTAATTTTTGAAAGAGTTTCAGGAAAATAGGTATTAATTCTTCTTTAAATGTTTGGTAGAATTCCCCTGGGAATCCGTCTGGCTCTGGGCTCTTGTTTGTTGGGAGATTTTTGATGACTGCTTTGATCTCCTTACTGGTTATGGGTCTGTTTAGGTTTCCTATTTCTTCCTGGTTCAGTTTTGGTAGTTTATATGTCCCATAGGAATGCATCCATTTCTTCCAGGTTGTCAAATTTGCTGGTGTTTAGTTGCTCATAATATGTTCTTATAATTGTTTGTATTTCTTTGGTGTTGGTTGTGATCTCTCCTCTTTCATTCATGTGTCCTTTCATTCAGGTGTCCTTTCTCTTTTCTTTTTGATAAGTCTGGCCAGGGGTTTATCAATCTTGTTAATTCTTTCAAAGAATCAGCTTCTAGTTTCTTTGATTTGTTCTACTGTTCTTTTGGTTTCTATTTCATTGATTTCTGCTCTGCTCTTTATTATTTCTCTTCTCCTGCTAGGTTTAGGCTTTCTTTGCTGTTCTTTCTCCAGCTCCTTTAGGTGTAGGGTTAGGTTGTGTACTTGCGATTTTTCTTGTTTCTTGAGAAAGGCTTGTATTGGTATATGCTTTCCTTTCAGGACCGCCTTTGCTGTGTCCCAAAGATTTTCAACAGTTGTGTTTCCATTTTCACTTGTTTCCATGAATTTTTTTGATTTTTCTTTAATTTCTTCGTTGACTCATTTATTCTTTAGTAGGATGCTCTTTAGCTTCCATGTATTTGAGTTCTTTCCAACTTTCCTCCTGTGATTGAGTTCTAGCTTCAGAGCATTGTGTTCTGAAAATATGCAGGGAACTATCCCAATCTTTTGGTACTGGTTGAGACCTTATCTGCGACCCAGGATATGATCTATTCTGGAGAACGTTCCACGTGCACTAGAGAAGAATGTGTATTCTGTTGCTTTGGGATGGAATGTTCTGAATATATCTGTGAGTCCATCTGGTCCAGTGTGTCTTTTAAAGCCTTTATTTCCTTGTTGATCTTTTGCTTGGATGATCTGTCCATTTCAGTGATGGGGTGTTAAAGTTCCCTACTATTATTGTATTATTGTCATGTGTTTCTTTGATTTTGTTATTGTTTTATATAGTTGGCTGTTCCCATGTTAGGGGTATAGGTATTTAAAATTGTTAGATCTTCTTGTTGGACAGACCCTTTGAGTATGATATAGTGTCCTTCCTCATTTCTTATTGTAGTCTTTGGGTTAAAATCCAATTTATCTGATATAAGGATTGCCACTCCAGCTTTCTTTTGATGTCCGTTAGCATAGTAAATTGTTTTCCACCCTGTCACTCTAAATCTGGAGGTATCTTTGGGTCTAAAGTGAGTTTCTTGGAGACAGCATATTGGTGGGTTTTGTTTTTTTAACCATTCTGATACCTTGTGTTTTTTGATTGGGGCACTTAGCCCATTTACATTCAGGGTAACTATTGAAAGATATGAATTTAGTGCCATTGTATTGCCTGTAAGGTGACTGTTACTGTATATTGTCTCTGTTCCTTTCTGGTCTACTACTTTTAGGCTCTCTCATTGCTTAGATGACTCCTTTCAATATTTCCTGTAGGGCTTGGTGTTTGCAAATTCTTTTAATTTTTATTTGTCCTGGAAACTCTTTATCTCTCCTTCTATTTTCAGTGATAGACTATCTGGATGTAGTATTCTTGGCTGCATGTTTTTCTCATTTAGTGCTCTGAATATATCATGCCAATTCTTTTTGCCCTGCCAGGTCTCTGGATAAGTCTGCTGCCAATCTAATATTTCTACCATTGTATGTTACAGACCTCTTGTCCCGAGCTGCTTTCAGGATTTTCTCTTTGTCTCTAAAACTTGTAAGTTTTACTATTAGATGATGGGATATGGACCTATTTTATTGATTTTGAGGGGGGTTCTCTGTGCCTCCTGATTTTGATGCTTGTTCCCTTTGCCATTTAGGAAAAATCTCTACTATAATTTGCTGCAGTATACCTTCTGTCCCTCTCTCTCTTTGTTCTTCTTCTTGGATCCCAATTATTCTACTCCTGTTTCATCTTATGGTAGCACTTATCTCTCGAATTCTCCCCTTGTGGTCCAGTATTTGTTTGTCTCTCTTTGCTCAGCTTCTTTATTCTCTGTCATTTGGTCTTCTATATCACTAATTCTCTCTTCTGCCTCATTTATCCTAGTAGTAAGAGCTCCATTTTTTATTGCACCTCATTAATAACTTCTTTGAAATCAAGTTGGTTTGATTTTAGTTCTTTTATTTCTCCAGAAAGGGATTCTGCAATATCTTCCATGCTTTTTTTAAATCCCAGCTTGCACCTTGATAATCATCTTTCTGAACTCTAGTTCTGGCATATTACTAATATCTGTATTGATTAGGTCCCTAGCCATCTGAACTGCCTGTTGTTCTTTTTTTTTTTTTTTGGTGAGTTTTTCCACCATGTCATTTTATCCAGGTAAGAATAGGTAAGAATAGATGAATGAGAGAACAGAATACTAAAAGGGTGGCAAAGACCCCAGAAAAATATACACTAACCAAGTCTGAAGAGACCTGAAACCGGGAAGAGAAGAAAGGGGGGACGATATATATAAACTACTATATATACTGATCAAATATATATATATTTTACATATTTATATAAATATATATGAATATTATATATGTATATATAATTATTTTTTAGTATTTATTAGTTTAAATTATATATTTTATATATATATATGTATGTATATGGCTGGTGAATAGAACAGAGCCACCCACTTGGTTTTGGGTGTATTCTGGTTTCTTAGAAGGAACTATCTCCCAAAATTTTAAAAGAGAAGCAGTCAATCCCTCCAGTCTCCCTGGTCTCTGGCCACATTCTGTGCTTACCCGGCCTGTGACCGAGTGTTTCTATCTCTGGCGCATAGCCCCATTTGGAGTCTCTAAGCGCAGCAGATTCCTGCGATGTGCTCTTGCACCACTCTTCCCATAGGAGGAAGGAGGGGGGTCTCTCCAGATCTGCCACTTGTGGGGTCCCTTCTCAAAGAGCAATGACCTGACTGTGCCTCAGATCATGGTTCAAGGTAACCCCAAACTGAGAGCTCACTCCTTGGCTCCTTCTCTGCAGCTGGCTTCCCTGCTCCGATATCTGGGAGCTCTGCCACCCTCAGACACCCCTGGTCTTTCTGTGACCTCGCGGGTCCTGACACCACACTGTCTCCGCGAGGGCTCCACCCCCGCTTAGCCTCTGGAGTGCTGTCCCTCAGTGGAGCAGACTTCTAAAAGTTTTGCTTTTGTGCTCTGCTGCTTCTCCACTTGCCAGGAGTTGGCCCTTCCCCCCACAGTCTATGTTCCCGTCGCTTCAGATTCACTTCTCTGTATATCCTACCTTCTGGAAAGTGGTCGATTTTCTGCTCCTAGAATTTCTGCTTTTCTTCTCTTCTATCTCCTGTTGAGTTTGTAGGTGTTCAGAACCGTTTCACAACTATATAGCTGAACTACTGGGACATAATGATATTTCAATCTCCTATTCCTCTGCCATCTTGCTTCCTCCTGTCCCTTTTCTTTTTTTTTCAAGGAGCAAAAACACATTCCTAATTCCCCAGCTCTCTTTCTTTCTAACAGAATAACTAGCTTTTTCTTGGCATGTTCTCTGTTTTGGCCACAGCATATATATTTTTACACAACTAAAATCGTAGTGTAGGTACAGCTTTGGTCTCCCCTTTAAAAGTAAGCATAGACTTCAGGACTCCAGAATATTTTATTATAAATACCAGGGCACATCCCACTGTCCTCATACGGTTATTTGTATTTTTAATATCCTATATGCTATTGTAGGAACATCTTCTTCCATGTGGTGGTTTTCTTTTAAGGAATGTTCTGCAGGTAGATTCCCAAGGATGGGATTTCAGAGTCTGACTGAGGGGCTGTTGTTGCCCATAGCTGTGTTTTCCTGTTGCTGGTCCTGACTTGCAGAGTGCTCCCTGCCAGTGTGGGTAGGCTGCCCCACGAGGACATTTCATGGGCCCAGACACACTAGTCAAGAGAGGGAATGCTTGACTACTTACAGGCAAATTGCTGACCAGGATGAAGAATTTTGAAGGAATAGAGTTGGCTTTCTAAGGCTTATGCACAGAGGACATTTATTCATCTTTTATAGTTGCCTATGATCACTTATGGGTAAACTCTTGAGAGAGCCTACTTACTTTCTGCCACTCTCAGCCCTTCAGGTAGGATGGAGTGCAAGTCATTTATTTACATTAAATCTTCTTTCAGAAACAGTTCCTGTACCTAGACCTGTGTGGCTGGGTCTCACGGGGAGGACATTGGTGAAGAACATGTGAACCTTTCTTAGATGTAACTTCCTTTCACCCTGGTGCCATCCTCTGAGTGCTGTTCTAGCATAATGATAATCATCACTGCTCACATTGGGACACTGACTCTGAGCCAGGCACTGCCTGCTCCTGACTATGTCATTTCATCTGCACAGCCATCCTCTGATCTAGGTTATGTGATTGTTCCCCTTTACAGAGAAGGAAATCGAGGCATGGAGGGCACATAGCTAACAAGTGGTCATGTTGGACCATGAGGTGGAAAGTTGACTAAGACTCAGCCTCCAGAATGTGTGTGTGTGTGTGTGTGTGTGTGTGTGTCTGTGTGTGTCTGTGTGTGTGTGTGTGTGTTTGCATCAGATGCACCAGTAAGTAGATAGAACAAAACTTCCAGTGACACTGAGAGCCCTCAGAAGAGGACACCTACCTCCTACTAGTATGGGGGGTTGGTTATAGTCGAAGTTTACAGAGGGGCAGATAAGAAGCTAAATTTTTAATTGGGAATAGGAGTTAGATAGGGGAAGGCTACCCTATGGTTAAGGAAAGACAAGATTTACTCAGAAAAGACTAAATGATAATACATGACTCAAGGTTAGGGGTAACATGTAGGCCCTGGCCCTCTGGGGCAGTTGTCAAATCGAGGAGGTCAAATCATTGTTGAGGCGGAGAGAACATGGTAGGAACCACTTCTGAAGTGGGATGATGTGTAGGGGAAGAATACGCTGGGCCTCTAACTTCCCACTGGTGGCTGGCCCTGGGCCTGGGGGTGGCCCACAATGGGTCACACAGGCAGAGAAAGTGTGATGTTGTATTTTTGTTTTGTTCAAAGACACTCATTTCTTTTATTTGATTATGATGGTTCTACTGTATTTCCTTGATTCTAAGTCACCATTGATGTTACTGACTGAACTGTTGCCTCTCAAATTCATATGTTGAACCTCTAATCTTCCAGTGTGACTGTATTTGGTGATAGGACTTTTAAAGAGGTAATGAAGGATCTATAAGGGCATAAAAGTGGTCCTGAATCCAACAGGACTGTGTCCTTGTAGGAAGAGGAAAAGTTACCAAGACCACAAGAGTGTACAGAAGAAAGGGCATAAGAGGACACATGAGGGATGCCTGGGTGGCTCAGATGGTTAAGCTTCTGCTTTCAGCTCAGGTCATGATCCCCGGGTCCTGGGATCGAGTCCTGCATCGGGCTCCCTGCTCAGCAGGGGACTTGCTTCTCCCTTTCCCTCTGCTGCTCCCCGTGCTTGTGCTCTCTCTCTCTCTGTCAAATCAATAAATAAAATCTTAAAAAAAGAAAAGAGGACACATGCGAGGAGGGTGATCATCTACCAGCCAAGGGGAGAAGTCGCAGAAGAAACTAAACTTGCCCACACTTTGATCTTGGATTTCCATTTTCCAGATCTGTGAGACAATTAATTTCAGTTGTTTAAGCCACTCCATCTGTGATATTTTGGCAGCCAATCACAGCAATACAATTGATTTAAGTAACAGCATCAATTTAATTGTACTTTTCTGAGGGGAAGAAAAAAGTTCCATTTCATTCCATGTGTATATCAATTGCAAGGGTGTACGAAATTTCAAAAATGTTAAAATGTGAGAAACGGTGCCTAATTCCCAGATTTGGAATCAGTGGAGCAGAGGATGTAAACATTTTTATGATTCTTGATATATATTGCCAAAAATTATAAGTAATGCTATTATTCCCTCTCCTAACCTGGACACTGGATTTCAGACCTAATGTGAGCACATATATAAAACAAAACCATGCTTTCTCTTTCCTGGATATAATAGACAAGTTAATTCAGTACAAACATAAGGGTATTTTTATCTTTTTGTGTTTGATTTGACTTTAAGCGAGAATGTAATGGTTTTCCTTCAGAAACAGAACTGATGGAATATGCAAGACAGAATCCCATTGTCTCAGAATTTGTGATGGCCATGCAGTGGGGCTGTGGGTGAAGTATGGGACTGGGTTGTATCATCCCCACCCTTATATGGGAACCCCAAGGTCACTGCCAAGCCAGGAACCCCTGGAGACAGCGGGCATCTCATCTCTGACCCTCAGTGGGGCTGGCTTGAGTAATGGAAGTCTCCAACATTGATGACCCAAGACCCAGACTGTTATCTGTGTACCTTGGCCAACCCTCATTGGTTACCCTGCCCCTAGCTCTATGAAATCAGCTAGAAAAGTGTGCAGAAGCCCCGGTTAGGAGAGACCTGCACTGTGGGTGGAGTCTGTGCCTTTGCTTCTCCTCCAGGGTACTGTCCTTAAGGGACCCTTCACTCCCCCACCCAGGACAATATCACGTTTTTAAAAGAATTGGTATGTCATAGTGGTTTTAAGATAATGAGCCAAAAGATAGGACTTTGTATTTTATTTGGACCATGCTTTGCTTTAACCTTGTTCTTGGTACAATATCTTTAATATAGATCCGTATGTCACATACATTGCTGTAACATTGTTTTCATATAACCATATTTGACACCCCATTTGACAATGTCAACATTCACAGTAGTTCCTCAATACATTTGACAGTATCAGCCCTTAAAATGTTTTCACCATACTTACATGTAAGCACATTTGACAGGATCAGCCGTTGAAATGCCCCACAGACCATGCATTCACAGTTTCGAATACCAGCAGCTACTGCGTTCACCATATCTCTGCATAGTGACTGCTCATTTATTCAGCATGCTTTTCTTTTCTTTTCTTTCCCCCTTTTTTTGAGAACTTATGAAACACCAGGCTTTGTGATAGGCTCTCTCCACCATCAGGTACAGAGATTATTAAAATTTAACTGCCATGTTCATAAAACTCTTAACAAAATTAAGTAACTATTAACCAACATTTCTTGAGCACTTACCATGTGTCATTGATTCAAGTGATTTTCATGCAGCAACTCCCTTATTGATCCAAGGCAGCTTATATCAGTCCTATTTTATAGATGAAGAAACATGGTATGGAATGGATAGCAGTTTGCCTGAGAGCACATAGCTAGAGAAAGGCCAAACTGGGATTTGAATCCAAGCAGTTAGCCCCTAGAACTCTAAGTGCTTTCTCTCCGCACTGTGCATTCTGTGTTACACCATAATTATTGCAATAGTACATGAGCACATAGTGTGAGTAATGTGCTTTGGGGGCAAGGCAATGGAGCCAACTACTGTCTGGTGGTGTTGAAAGAAGCCTTCAGGAGAGGGTAATATCTGAAGGGACCTCAAAGATTTAATACGAGCTGGGTCAAATGGAGAAGTGGGAAAATATAAGAGTTTGTGTAAATTCTAAGAGATACTTACTGTTAACACTGGTAAAGGGACTGGGTCAAGTGTAGGATGGGGCTAGGAGGTGTGGATGATAGAGGCAACATTGGGAAGGACTTTGAATTCATTAGGAGGAATACTTTTCCTCTATCCTCTTAGGTTCAGTACCTGGGACTTGCATATTAAATTAAGAACAGGTAGGTAGGGAAAGGCACACAATTTTTATCAATATTTATATGCCTAGGAGTTCACAGAAAATAAGTGAAACTCAAAGAAGTGGTTAGATTTAGATGCCAATGTACCATTTTAACAAGGGAATGAGGTATCAGGCTCCGAGAACAATAAATTGTGGAGAAGTAACTAGAACATATAAAAAGGAACTAATGAAAGGTTAAGGTTATTTTAATAAGGTCTGTTTCTGCAAACTCATCTCAGTGTTGACTCTCTCTGGTGACAGTAGTCCCCCTTCCCTTCCTGGTACTGGTGGGGGTGAGGGTGGGCTAGTAAGCATCTTCATGAAGGGAGATGTATATCCTATTTATAGGTGAATAGAGGGCAGAGAAGTCTTCCTACATCTGTTCATTCTTGGTGGCCTTGAAACAAAAAACAATCCTTATGACAATGTGGCACATACTGGGGTGGTGTCTTCTGATCCCCTTCAAATGCCATGCTAGGAAATCTGGGCTTTATTTTATAGGAGGAGACGTTTTAAGCCTTAAGTGACAGGGTCAGATTTGTGTGCTTGAAAATGCATTCTGGCTGCAGTGTGGGGAACAGTTTAGAAGGGGAGAAGCTGGCAGCAGGGAGACTTGCTCCACAGGGCTCCACGCATGTGCAGAAGAAAGAGAGGGAGAACGCTGTGCTGGGATGCCCTGTCTTCTTTCTGTCCTCCTGAAGGAAAGCTGGGTTTTCAGTGTTCATCTCCCTGTGCGCCTGCTGTTTGGTGGCCGCCCCGGAGCAGGGCTTATCGCTGCTGCTTCCAAGATGCAGAACCCTAGAGCCTCTAGAATTCCACAGAGCCTGCGTGGGAGCAAGAGCACACAGGTCACCTAGACCTCTCGAAGCATCTGCTCAGAGGCTGTGCCCGAGAAGTCACCTCTGTCTTGTGCATGGTTGCCTGGCCCTCAACAGGTCTGTCTTGCTAAGTGCTGCTTCCAAACCCCTTTGTCCCTCCTTTGCAGACATTTAACTTTGGAGATCAGCTATTCCTGGGGGACAGGCCATGGGGGCTTCACTTTTCTTTTTCGTTTTGGAGTAGGGGGAAGTACCCACAGATATATGCACTGGGACAGGAGTTAAGGAGGGGATCCCCTTGTTCCCCTCTCTCGGCCCCAACAGGCAGAGAGGATGCCCCCGCCCATGCCTGCAATACCCCAGAAAACCTCCCCTTCCTCAGCCACTCTTCCTGCTCCGTGACTTCCCACTCCCTCTGCTGCTCCCCGGGTTCCTGGGAGACTAATAGCCCATGGAGCTCTCCCAGCTGCTCCCTTCCCTGAGACAGTATCTTTCCAGAGCTGGTATCCTAGCTTAATGATGTTCCTCCAATAAGGGGAAGGTAATTGATTGTTAAGTGAAAATATAAATTGTAATTGAATCCGTCACATTTCAGTTTTTCATTATCGTGTGACAAGTCTCTTAGTGCCTTCGCAAGGACTGCAGGGATGGGGGAGGGATGGAAGAGGAATGGAGAGAGAGAAGAGGAGAACTAGCCTGTTCCATATCCAGCCTGGTAGGTGGGCCTCACCGGGACTCTCTTGTACACATGGGAGTGTGTGCGGTATGCACGCTCAGTATGCACAAGGTCCCATGAAATGAGCTGAAATACTTCCAGGCCCTTGGCTGTAGTATGCAGGTCTGGTTTGAGCTTCAGGACTGTATTTCTAGCTTCCTTTTGGACATTTAGATTCTTTAAGAAGCTCATATAGCTAGAGGCTTCATGCTAAATGTGTTCAGTGTTGTGATTTCATTTAGTATTAAGAAGGAGGTATACCATGGTGATTAAGAAGTGGGTTTGTGCTCCAGGCTGCTCAGGTTAGTGTAGTCGTTCTGCCACTTACTATGTAGGCTCCTAAGTTACTAACCTACCTGTGCCTTTGTCTTCCCAGCTGTAAACTAGGTGTAATTCCTGTTTACTGCTTAGGACTATCATGAGGATTGCATAGGGTTAACTTAGGGAAAGCACTTAGAAAAATACATTTGAGAAAGACCCAGTAAGTATTAAAAACTACTATTTTTCAGAAACAGTGTTGTGTTAATATGAGTCTGGGTACCTAGAAAACAGAGCCCAGGGCCAAGATCCTGAGTTAGTGGTTTATTGGGAAGGGGGAGGATTAACCCCCCACAAAAATAGCTGGAGTGAGGGAAAAGGGAAGGTAGGACAGGGAAGGAAGGGTAGCACATGATGGTGGGACTCCAGTTTGCCCCAGCTTCAGGAAAACACAGCCTGTGTCTCTGTCACGGGAGATTTCTTTCCAGGGGCTATATGGAATGACACATCTCAGGATAGTCTCAGGGTCAGGTGGGGGTAGAAGCATTTTCTTGCTTCTTTGTGCATATCCTAGTTTTTAAAATTCTGTACCAGAATATATGTATGAAGGGGCAGAAGAGGCAAAAGTTAAGTGAGCTGTACATCTAGCAAAGGGAAAGCCCCTTCTGTTGGGCTAGTAGAATAGAATGAGGAGAAAATCCACTATACAGCTGAGCTGGGCCTGGTCTTGTTGCAGCTTTGGTTAGATTTAGTTCACTTCTGGCTTTA
>PISX010013885.1:0-48456 GCA_004024625.1 Mellivora capensis | reverse complement strand
AAAAAAAAAGAAATAATGGCTGAGCACTTCCCAAACCTGAAAAGAGATTTGGACATCCAAGTTGATGAAACTCATAGGTACGTCTCCCCAACTTTTCAGCTCAAAGATCTAGGTTGGGGGAGCCAGGTGGTGGGTATTAAGGAGGGCACGTATTGCATGGAGCACTGGGTGTGGTGCAAAAACAATGAATTCTGTTATGCTGAAAAGAAATTTTAAAAAACTAAAAAAAAAAGAAAAAAGATCTTCTCCAGGACACTATATATAATATAATATAACAATATAATATAATATATCATATAATAATATAATAAAACTGTCTAAAATCAAAAACAAAGAGAATTTTAGGGGCGGGGGGGAAAAAAAGAAAGAAAAGAAAACAACCTCACCTGTAAGGGAACTCCATAAGGCTATCAGTTGATTTCATAGCAGAAACCTTATGGGCCAGGAGTGACTGGGATGATATAGTCAACTGCAAACCAAGAATAGTTTACCCAACAAAGTTTTCTTTCAGAAATAAAAGAGATAAAGATGTTCCCAGATAAACAAAAGCTGAGGGACTTCATCGGCACTAGACATGCCTTACAAGAAATGTTGAAAGGAGTTCCTTAAGCTGAAATGAAGGGATGTTAATCCTTAACATTAAAAATATATGAAAATATATAACTTAGTGGCACAGTTAAGTATATAGTCAAATTCAGAATACTCTAATACTATAATATGGTGGTGTGTTAGACACTTAGTTTTAATATAAAGGTTAAAGGACAAAAGCGTTAAAATAGCTACAATAATTGCTAATGGACATACAACATAAAAAATGACAATTATGGCACCAAACACACAAAATGTTGGTAGGAAGAGTAAGAGTAGAGTTTTTGTATGTGATGAAAGTAAAAATGTCATCAGATTAAAATGGACTGATTTTATATACATATATACATATGTATATATACATATACATATATATATGCACACACAAGATATTTTATGTAAGCCTCATGGTAACTGCAAAGCAGTAATCTACAGTAGATACACAAAAGATAAAGAGAAGGAAATAAAAGCATACCATTCCAGAAAACCATGAATCACAAAGGAAGACAGCGAAAGAGGAAGAAAGAAACAAAGGAACTACAAAGCAGTCAGCAAACAATAAGATGGCATTAGTGAGTTCTTACGTATGAATAATACTGTAAATGTAAATTGATTAAATTCTTCAATCAAAAGGAATAGAATGGCTGGCTGAATGAATGGGGAAAAAACCAAACCCAAATCCTAGTATAAGTTGCCTACAAGAGACTCATTTCAGCTTTAAAGAAACAAATAGACTCAAATTGAAGGAACGGAAAAAGATATTCCATGCAAATAGAAATGAAAGAGAGCAGAGGTAGCTATACTTAGATCATACCAAAAAAAGAAAAAGAAATAGACTTTAAATCCAAAACTAAAACAAGACACAGAGAAGGTCATTATGTAATGATTAAGTGGTTAATTCATGAAAGGGATATAATGGTTATAAGCACGCATGCGCTAATTATTGGTGCACCTAAATATATTAAGCAAATACTAATGGGTCAGAAGGGAGAAACAGACAACACTACGATAACAGTAAGAAACTTCAATACTGCACTGTCAACACTGTGTAGATCATCCAGACAGAAAATCAATGAAGAACATTGGACTTGAACTATACTTTAGAACAAATGGACCTAACAGACATATAAATAACATTCTTTCTATCCAACAACAGCAGAATACACATTCTTCTCAAGCACACACAAAATATTCTCCAGGGTAGATCCTATGTTAGGTCGCGAAACAAGTGTGGCAAATTTAAGAAGATTGAAATCATACCATGTACCTTTTCTAACCACAATGGCATGAAACTAGAAATCAATAATAGGAGGAAAACTGGAAAATTTACTAATATGGGGAAATTAACATACTCCTGAACAAACAATGGGTCAAAGAAGAAAATGAATGGGAATTAAAAATATCTCGAAGCAGATGAAAATGTAAACATACTATACCAAAATTTAAGGGATGCACCACAAGCAGGTTTTTAAAAGGTTTTATTTATTTATTTGACAGAGAGAGAGAGAGAAAGCATGAGCTGGGAGAGGCAGAGGGACAAGCAGGCTCCCTGCTGAGCAGGGGGCCCAGTGTGGGACTCGATCCCAGGACCCTGGGATCATGACCTGAGCTGAGTATTACTCAGTCATCAAAAAGAATGGAATCTTGCCATTTGCAGTGATGTGGATGGAGCCAGAGTGTATTATGCTGAGCAAAATAAGTCAGTCAAAGAAAGACAAATACCATATGATTTCACTCGTATGTGGAATTTAAGAAACGTAACAGATGAACATAGAGGAGGAAAAAAGAGGGAGGGGAAACAAAGAAACAGACTCTGAACTCCTGAGAACAAACTGATGGTCACCAGAGGGAAGGGGGGGGGATGGAATAGGTGATAGGGACTAAGGAGTGCGCTTGTGATGATGGGTGTTGTATGTAAGTGTTGAATCACTAAATTATACATTTGAAACTAATATAACACTGTAAGTTAACTAACTGGAATTCAAAGAAAAACTTTTTTAAAAACCTAAAAAATAAAATAAGTAAATGAGACCAAGACAATTCAATATCTGTTTGGGAAAATGATGCTTCCATAAAACATATATAAAAATTAATTCCATTTTGATGGTAGCTTTAAATGTGAAAGACAAAAAAATGAAAGCTTCTAGAAAACCTATGAAGATGTTTTCATGAGTTCAGTAGGAAAAGCTTACTTAAAGAAGACACTAGAAGCACTAGTTATAAAGGAGGAGATTGATAAGTTGGATTCCGTTACATTCAAGAACTTCTTTTCGTTAGAAGACACCATAAAAAGACCAAAAAATGCAAGCTATAGAATGTGAAAAGATATTTCAACACTTACATACCCACTAAGGGGCTCATATTTAAGGACACGAAAGATTTCTTTATGTTAATAAGAAAAGGACATATAATCCATTAAAAAAAAAAAAAACGGGGTTAGTGACTCGAATGGGCAAAATCACGAGAGAGGATATCCAAATAGCTGATAAACATATCTTCAACCTCATTGGTAATCAAGGAAGCACAACTGAAATGTACAACAATATACTTCTAATCACTCTCCAGAATTACTAAAATTAAAGAGAGAAAACACTAAATGTTGATGAGGATGTAGACCATCAGGCATCCCTATCTACTGCTAGTGAGAGTGTAAATTAGTTACAAATTTACTCTTGGAAATTTGTAACTCTTGGAAAACAAATCATCGTTATCTGTAAAAGTTGAATATATGCATAACCTTAAACTTGAACTTTCATTCCTGGTTATAGACCAACAGAAATGCACGCATAGGTATAACAAGCAATTGCACAAAAATGATCACAGCAATGTTATATTTATATATTTACAAAAGCCAAAACCTGGAAACAGCCAAACGGACTTCAGTAGATGAATAGACGATGGAATGGATGAATACTGCTACCGTGAAATATATTTATAGTAGAGCAGGAAAACTGAGCAAAGCTGAGCCATATGCAAAAAAACACAGTGCTGAGCAAAAGAAGTCGTATGCTAGAGAGTAAAAATGTGTGATTCTATGTATCCAATTCAATAAATAGGAAACATAAACAGTGTTACAAGTCAGGATACAAAAACATAAGGAAGGAAGGAAAAGAAGTCAGGATAATGGTTAAATTTGGAAGGAGAATACAATGATCGGGAGAAGGCAGGGGTGACTTTCGAGTGTTGTGATATTCTTTTCCTTGACCTGGAGTAGGTTACACTGCTGCTTTCTTCATGATGATTTATTGAGATGTCCAGTTTTTGTTGTGTGCACTTTCCAGGTGTTTTTTAAGGCATTGGAGATAAGAGACTGAACAGAAAATTGCTATCTCCCCATCACTGGGAGAGTTCCAATCCTAACAGCATAGCTCTTGTATGTCTGCATGCAGGCAAAAGAAGCTCCCTTTGAGAGCAAGCTGACCAGGAATACTTAGCCCATTTTACTTTTATTTTTGTCAGTTTACAAAATAACCCAAGCTCATTGTAGCAAATTAGGCATGTATGGAAAGGTTTGAAAAAACAAATTTTAGCATCTCATCAGTCCGAGACCATCCCTGCTCACATTTTGGCTATTTCCTTTCAGATTTTTTCATTGCGTTTTTCTGTACTTATCATCCTATAATGGTTTTAAAAATCATCCTTCTTAAATCAAACTATCTCATTAAAAATTTCACATTTTTAAAGGTTCTTTATCAGTCTCCTTTTTGAGGACCCACAATGTTTCCTACAGTGGTTGTACTCTATTTTTATTGGAAATTTAGGTTGCTCATAATTTTTCTAGGTAGTAAATGATTTTCCGGTCAAAATCTCAAATAGAAATATTGGCTTATGTTTTGCATGGTTGTCCTAGGTTGGATTACCTGGGAGGGAAATGACTAGAATAAATATAAACATTTTTAAGGCTCTTGACAAATATTTTCATGTTGCTCTTCGGAAAAGTAACCACAATTTAGAGTCCCATGGACACCCTCTAGTCAAGTCAGGAATGGCGGTCGTCAGGAAAGGACAGTGAGAGCCTTGTGTGGGTATCGTGTCTCCACACGCAACCAGCCTCCGTCAGGGGCAGGGCATCCTTCCCTGGGGCGCTGTGGTGCTCTCCCCCCAGTTATCTCCTCCCCTCCATTATCATATTTGGAAGATCTGAACATCTGAGCACTCACACTCACAAGACCCTACCCATGCTGTGGGGTCAACCCATCATACACATATCCACACTCACGTATGCTCATGCACGTACACACATACACTCACACACACGGGAGGGGAAACATCTATCAGCTACAATCATGGTTACCTATGTTTGTAAATGATCCTGTCCACTCCTGCAGCACTGCTTCCATCTTTGTGCTTTTGTTAGGATGGCCTTATTAAATCGCTTTTTGGTATTGGTAGCATGTACTTTTACAGCTGGACTCTAACACTCTTAACACCTAGGCGGGGGGAGGGACACAGCCCTATAAATAAAATCCTCATTCACCACAGCAGCTAATAAAATTCTTGTTCTCTACTTCTCTCTCGATTTTTCTTTTTATCAGAGCTAAATCATGCGGCAAATGAAGTCTGACATCTATGAGATTTCCCATACACATAATTTAGAGTATGAGCTGTAAAATTCCACTAAAGCAAAATAAAGCATAAGACAAAGGAGCACTTAACATCCTTGGGACCCAACACGTGAGTCTGGTGGGTATTCCCTTCTGTCGCCTTTCCATTTGCCAGTATTTTGCCCTTCTGTTCCCCCCTTTACTCTTGCACCTTGAAAGGGCTCCAGAAAATTCCTTCTGTCTGGGCAGCTTTCACATTTGCTTTATTTCAACTCAGTGGTCCTTGTACGGTGCCTCAGCTGAGTGCCAAGGCATGTGGAGAGTCTGTAAAGATAAATAACGCATGGCCCCCTCCTTTAAGGGTCTCGGAGTCTGGGGGGAGCATGCAAGGTCAGATGACCCATGACCCAGACAGGCCATAGAGCTGGTGAAATATGAATGCAACAAAGGCAGAGGGGGGGGCAGCGGGAGCACAAGGCACAAAGTCAGGACAAGATATTCAGCCTACCCACCCTGTCTGCTTTTTTTCTAGTTGATTACCTATTCCAGCAAATGCTAATGACCCTGAAATGGAGACCTCTAGGAACTCTGGAAGAAATAGGCATCACCTTAGAGCTGAGGTAACAAAGAACAGTCTCTCTCTGTCACTACTCATATGATCTCATAGTATATTTTAAAATATTTCTTGTGTCCTTATGGGTAACCTCCTATAAAAGGGGGAAAATCCCTATTTATATGACCTTATAATACACTTAAAATATTTTTTGTTTCTTTATGGACTCCCTGTTTTTCTTAAAGTAAAGAGAAATTTCCAGTTATATTATATCACCCCTTAATACGTTCTAAAATATTTCTTATACCCTCATGGACAGTCTCCTATGTTTTTCTTCAAAGAGGGTTGCTTTCTGAATGAATGCTGTTCATTGGTCATCACGAGACAACTAAGGTGGCCTGGGGACTCTCCCATGGGGAGGACGATGTGAAGCTGACACACTCAGGCACACTGCAGACTCCGGTGGGTCATTCTTAGAAGGAGACAAGTGACAATAAGTTCAGAGCACACCAGTGTCTGGAGGGAAGACGCGTTTTGTGGAGACGATAGCTCTTGTGTTCAGTAACATTCCGTAAAACACTGGGTGACAGGCATTTCACTTTCAGGAACCAGAAAGTGACTTCCTAATAGAAGCCAGATCCTCCAAACCTTCTCTGAGAAGTAGGATCCTATTTTACGTTCATTTCTCTGAATACTTCGAAGAGATTCATTCATTAGTTAATTACCTAATTGTCCACTCATTGGGTAAATGCCCTGTTTGGGCCATTAGAGTAGCTCTGGAAATACCAACAAGGTTCCCCTTCACGGAGCCTGTGTGCTGCCGGGGAAAGCCATTAGTCAAGAAGAGGGCTTGCCAGGGAGTCAGTGAGGGCAGGGAGAGCTGCTCGGCACGTGGTGTGAGACAAGTCTTCTCCACAGGCATCTGCCACAGAAGATGTTGAGGATACGGGGTGACTGCTCAGTTCTGTCTTGCTAGGTCTTCGTTTGCTCAGGCTGACAAAGGATCACAGATGGCGGGGCCTTCAACACAGACACTTATCTCTCCCACTTCTGGGGACTGAAAACCCAAGATTAAGGTGTATGGCAGGTATGGGTCCTTCTGAGGCCTTTGCATGGCATGTAAACAGTGGTCTTCTCCCTGTGTCTTCCTGTGGTCTTCCTTCTGTGTGTGTCTATGTCTTCATCTCCTTTTATGAGAGCGTAAGTCAGATTGGGTATGGGTCTATCTTAAGGGCCTCATTTTAACTTAATTGTTGCTTTCAAGACCCTATCTCCAAATACCATCACACTCTGAGGTACTGGGTGTTAGGACTTCAAAGAAAGAATTTTGGGAGGCACAATTCAGCCCATACCACTAGTTATAATAAAGTGAGCCCTTGGTTGAGAGGCTCATTTTAGACACTTGGTCTACCCCATTTCTTCATTCTTACCACAGTCTGCAAGCTACCTTCCAGGAAACCGAAGTTTGGGGAATTTGAGTGACAAAGCCAGAGAGATAGAACTTTCGAGAAGCAGAATTTAAATGTAGCTTTACCTGCATCGAAATTCTGCACCATGTTAAGCCTCTGGGAAGTCAGTCATAGTGGCCTGGTTTTGAGCAGTAATTTTGTGGCTACAAATCAGGGCTGGTACTTGTAGACTTCGAGGTAGATGAGGTTTTTCTCTCCATTGGCTTCTACCCTGCATTTCCAGGAATTCAAGGAGGGCTGTGGGGTGGTGGTGAGCAGATTTGTTCAGTCAGGTCATTGTCCCGCTCTGTGACCCTAGGCAAGTTCTTCAACAACTGCCAAGTTATTCCATTTTCCCATTTGTAAAACCCTTCAAAGTTGGAGGTGTAGTAATTAGAAGAGGTAAGATACACGGAAGTACCTGACATGAGATATATGCTCTCTTAATTACTGGGAACACAAGTTTCCTCTTCTGTAGACTGGGAATATTGATAATCTTTGAGACTTCTGAGATCTATGATTGAGAGGTCATCTGGAAAATGACAGGTGCACAGTGTTCATAAAAATGGCAGCCATCATTGTTATTAATCTTTCCTTCTTCCTTTCCTTATGCTGCCTCTTCTCTATCCCACCATTTCCCACTCTGTGGACCTTGCCTCTCTACCCTAAGCCTTACCCCTTCCTGGTGATACCTAGCTATTCTCACAGATTACTCTGCCCTAACATGAATGCATTCCATGCCCATTTTTAGGAACTCCTTATTCTAATGGGCAGGTGGATCCCTGAGCAAGGTGGTGCATACTGTTTGACTCTCAGACCAAGCTGTCAGCAATTTCACAAGACACAGCCATCATCCCAGCCAGGGCTGGCAGCTCAAACAGTTAACTCTTGATTAATTAATTTAATCAAGCCTTGGCCAACTCATAAATCGTTCAGGCATGCCATTAGCTCAAAAGTTCTCTTGTTGGCTAATTGCTTAAGTGATTTTTTAAAATGTTTTAATGAACAACATTGCAGTTGGATTCTGTGCTATTTATTTTTCTATCAACAAGAGAAAGCTGCATGAATGTTTGAAACAAAAAATAAAGCAAAGCAACTCAGGTTAGGATCTGGAACTTGTGGGGTGGGAAACTAGATCCACACAGCTGCAAGCTTGCCCTGGCCAGGGTTTTAAAGCCACATCAAAAGCTTTCATTCTTTTCCTCTTGCCTCCGGTCACACATTCTGCTTGGAGCATGTGTCATAGGGATGCAGTGGTTCAAAAGTCATTAAACTTATGTGAGCTCATCACTCTTATGCAAAAAAAAAAAAATTACCAGCCACAAAATACCAGGGGTGGTTTGCAGGCTGACAGTAAAAGCTCTTTTGATTGCTGGATGAAGCTAGCTCTCTGGGACATTGATGTCACCCTGCCCAGCCATCTCCATACCCTCCCCTTATGTCTGTTGCCATGTGTCTTCCAGAAAGGATCCAGAGGGAATTTGGAGAGGTTTTATAGGCTCATGTGTCTGCAGAGGTGAACAGAGTGAGAACAGAGGGGCCAGCAGTTCTGATGGAGCGCCCCATTACCCCGACTGTGATGAAACAGAAAGTGGGAGAAGGAGAGTGGGAGAAAAGGAGAGAGCCACAGAGAAGGTGCTAGTAAGAGAGAAGAAAGGAAAAGACAACATAGGCAAAGTGAAAGAGAAAGAATAAAAAGATAGAAAATGATTACTCAAGAGAAAGAGTTAGAAACATAGAACTAGGAATCAAGAGATAGAAAGGTAGGGAGAAAATGAGAGATTGGATGTAAAAGAGAGAGAAGAGGAAAATAGAAATCATGAGAAAAAAGGAGAAAAATTAAAAAATTTGTGTATGGGGGGGATAAAATCATCTGGCAACTTTGTCAAGGTAACATCAATATTCCATTTATACTCTCCGAAGTTAGCTCTTTGAGAAAGTTCCAGGAATTCACTCTTGCCATCCCTGCATCCTCCCTTATGTTCCAAGTGTTGCTTACATAATGACTTCATTGATGTGACTCATGGCTCAACTCAACATGTCCCTTGTACTACAACAGCAGTGACTTGGCCCTTGAGCTCCTTGGAGTGTGACAGAAGTGTGGCGCCAAGTACTTGCCCTGGTTTTTTCACTTTTACCCAGTGACTTTCACCTTCCATGTATCAGACTTGTTCAGGCCACCGTCTAAAACATTTGCCAGCTCGGGAGACCCATAGCTTACTACCATGGGGCACAGAACTTGGGAAGTTTGGTGAGGAGTGGTCTACAGAAAGGCCAGCAGTTCAGTTGGGTCCCAGAAGGCCATGGAAAGTTGAATTATCCATATGACAGTCATGTCCTAAAATCTTTACTTCCTGTCATTTCTTTGTTTGTCCTTAAAGTCTGGGCAATTGTTCTTACTTAAATTTGAGTTTCCTTTGGGGTTCGAAATACAGACACTGCAAAAAAAATTAATAATAATAATAATAATAATAATAATAATAATAAAGCAATGGCCTTCATCTTTACACTGATTATGTAAGAGTGGCATGGTGGTATTCACGATTCCTCCCACTACACTCACACTTAAGTTGACGACTGCCTCCGCTTAATTTTAGTGTCGTGTCATTTATCAACCTTTCCTTCTGGTTAGTGGTTTCTGTGTCTTGTTAAAAAAAAAAATCTTTACTGGGGCACCTGGGTGACTCAGTCGGTTAAGCTTCTGTCTTTGGCTCAGGTCATCTTCGCAGGGTCCTGGGATCGAGTCCCACATGGGCTCTCTGCTCAGCGAGGAGCCTGCTTCTCCCTCTCCCTCTGCTGCAAATATCTAAAACTGATGCTGATTTGTTAAAAATCCATTATTTCCTATTGTTCTGCAGTGCTACTTCTAAACACTTACCTTCATGTGTCTGTTTCTGGACTCTCTTCAGCTCCACTGGTTTATTTTTCTATTCTTGCACTAATACCATTCATTCTAGCTTTCCAAAAAATCTTGATACCTTGCAGAGTAAGTCTTCATGTTGGACTTTTTAAGAATGCCTTGGTAATTGCATTTCCCTATGAATTTTAGAATCAGCGATTCCCACACAATGTGTCGATTCCCACACAAATACATAGCCACACAAATTGGTGGGGATTTTTATTGGGATTTCACTGAATCTATCAATCAATTTTAGGGTAATATTTTTTACCAGGTTTTCTTCATTCCCTCTGTCTCTTTCTTTCTCTGGATATATTTCAATCCAGAGTCACTACACATTCCTCCACTTATTTAGGTCTTCTTTAGTTTCTCTCTCTCTAAAGAGAGAGAGAGAGCATACAAGCAGGGACGGGCAGAGGGAGAGGGGGGAGAGAGAATCTTAAGCAGGCTCCACACCCAGAGTGGAGCCTGATGTGGGGATGGATCTCAGGACACTGAGATCATGAAATAAACCAAAATCAGAAGTTGGGAATTTAACCAACAGAGCCTCCCCGGTGCCCATCTCCTAACATTGTTTTATTTCCTTGAATTATCTTTTATTAGATTTGGTTTTGTTTAATATGTTATTATATACATGTATCTGTTTTAAAGTAAATATTATATTTATTGCTGCTTTATAGGAATGCAATTATTTTTGTATTTTCTGTAGTGATCTTGTATTTAACAATTCATTATAATAATTGGTAAGTTTAAATTTTTCTGTATATACAATTATGTTATTTAAAAAAAGACATTTGTAATTTCTGCCTTCCAACCCTTAATACCTTACATTTATTTTCATTGCTTTACTGGATTAGTTTGAACCGCAAATAAAATGTTAAGTAGTGATAGTGGTCTCAGACATCCTTATCCTGACCTCAGAAGGAAAGCTTTTAATATTTCACTGGTAAGTATAATGTTTCCTGTAGTTTTGAAAAAATAATCAACAGAGTATGAAATTTGCCTTCTTTTGTTGGTTTGATAAGAATTTTTTAAAATTATAAATGGACATAGAATGTTCTCAAGTGTGTTTTGTACCTATATTGAGGTAACTGTATGATTTTTCTTTTTTATTCTGTGTGAATTACCTTGATTGATTTTCACATGTAAAGCTTGTCTTTTATTCTTGGAATAACCCACTTTGGTGATGTCACGTTATCTTTTTTAATATATTGTTGGACTGGGTTTGCTAATATTTCATTTGGGATTGTTGCCCAATTTATGATTGAGATTAGTCTGTAAGTTCCCTTTTTTTATACTGTTTTTATGAGCTTTAGAATCAGAATGCTCCAGTCAAGGTTGGACCAGCCTTATAAAACAAGAGAAATTCCCTCTTTTCCTATTTTTTACAAGAATTTCTGTTCTTTTGAGATAGGTATTACTTTTACTTCAATATTTGGTATGACTAGGCAATGAAGCCTTCTGGGACTATAATTTTCTTTGTGAGAAAGATATCCTTCTTGGAACACTGCATCAAAAACTAATGATGTATTTTATGGTAACTAACATAACACAATAAAAAAAATTAAAAAAAATAAGAAAATAGAAAAAAGAAAGATATCTTAAAGTTTTTTTTTTTTTTTAAATAATGTTCTTTTGAGGTTATAATTTACAAAGAGCAAAACTCATTCTTTTGAAGTGTACAGTCAGGGAGTTTTCACAAATGTATATAGTTGTGAAACCACCATCAGAGTCAGTATGTGGACTACTCCCACCACACCGGACCCTTCCCAAAACCTTTAACCCCAGTCCCAGGCAACCAGGGCTCAGTCTTCTGTGCCTATCGTTTTACCTTTTCTGGAATGCTGCAGGAGTGAGATCATATGCACGCAGTCTTCTGAGTCTGGTTTCTTCCACTGAGCATAATGCCTGGGAGAGTCGTCTGGTTGCGGTATTTGTTGGGTTTGATCCCTTTTGTTGCCGCGTGTTGCTAGTCAAATAAAGGAAGTACCACAATTTGCGTAGTCATTCAGCAATATGTGGACACTTGGGTTACTTCCGGTTTGGGCTACTGGACTAAAAACAGTCACCTACAGGTCTTTATGTTGGACATACATAGAAGTAAAGAGCAAGGAGGAATGACTACTTGACTACACGAGAGTGGCATTGCTGGGTCATAGGGCAAGGATAGGTTTCCCTGGACAAAAAAAAAACAAAAAACTTTTCCAAAGTGGCTATTCTACATTATCACCAGCATCTTCACCAATATTTGCTATTGTAAGTTTTCCCCAAAACAGCCATTTTAATTTGGGGGGTTTTAATATGCACTTTCCTAATGAAGAAAAACATGGAACATTTCAGTGTTTATTTGCCACACGTATAACTTCTGTGGTAAAGTATCTGTTATAATCTTGCTCTGTTTTTATAGGGTTGCCTTCTTAGAATTTAATTGGAAGAGTCACTTATATATTTTGGATACAGATCCTTTACCAGATATGTGTTATACAAATATTTTCTTCTAGTCAATGACTTCTTTTTTAAAGAGCAGAGATTTTTAATTTCCATGAAGTCAAATTTTGTTCTTTTATTGCTCATACTCCTAGTGTTGTAAATAAAAATACTTTGCCTTACCCAAGTGACAAAGGTTTTTCTATATTTCCTTCTAGAAATTTTAGATTTGGGTTTTTCATTTAGTATGATTTTGAGCTAATTTTTATGTGTTGTTAAGTGTTCAGTTGCTTCTTAAAGTATGTAGAAAAGACTGTCATTTCTCCATTGAATTAGCTTGTCACCTCTGTCAAAATTCAAAGGAATATATATGTGCAGGTCTATTTTCACACACTCTATTTCTGTATGTCTATCCTTTTGCCAAAATCACATTCTTGATTATTGCAGCTTATAGTAAAACTTAAAATCAGATATTAGGATTCCTTTAACTTTTTTGTTCTTTTTCAAAACTTCTGTATTCCAAATATTTTTTACAAACATCTTATCAATTTCTATGGAAGGAAAAAAAAGTCCAGTGGGATTTTGATTGGCTTTGCATTGAGTCTGTAGATCAATTTGGGGAAAACTGACATCCTAATAACTGTTTTCCTATCCATAAACATGATACACATTTATTTAGATCTTTAATTTCTATCAGCAATGTTTTATAACTTTCTGCATCCAAGTTTTGCACATATCTTGTTGGATTTATCCCTAAACATTACATATGCTATATATGTTAATTTTATTATACATAGTGCTCTAAAATTTCAATTTTCAATGACTCATTGCTAGTATATACACAAACAAAATTGATTTTTGTGCTGATTGTCTTACTCTTATAATATTGCAAAATCCACCTACTAATTCTAGCTTTTTTGAAGATTCTTTGAGATTTTCTACATAGAGGAGAGTGTCATCTGTGATTAAAGTTGGGTTTATTTCTTCCTCTCTGATGCCTTTTATTTCATGTCCCTGGCCGATTCCACTGGCAAAGGCCGCTAGTACAATGTTGTAGCAATCAGTGACAGCAGACATCCTTTTCTTGTTGGATCGTAGGTCTAAAGCATTCAGCCTTTTACATTAAATATGAGGTTAGCTCTAGGTTTCTTATAGAAAGTTCTGTTCTACTTCTAGTTTTCTGTGAGTTTTTATCAGGAATGTATGTTATGTTTTGTCAGATGCTTTTTCTTCACTTATGGAACTGGTCATGTGGGGTTTTTCTGTCTACAATCTGTATATAGAGTGAATTACAATACTTGATTTTTTAAATATTGAACCAACCAAGCATTCCCAGAATAAGATTAATTTTGTCTTTTTTAAATACACTGTAGAATTCAGTTTGGTAATATTTACTAGATATTTTTGCATTAATTTTGATCATGGGTATTACTCTATAACTTTTTCTTTTCTCATAATATCTTTTTCTGGTTTTGGGATCAGGGTAATGCTAGCCTCATAGAATAAGTTGGGAAGTATTCCCTGTTCTTTTTTTTTTTTTCTAGAAGGTTTTATGTGGAATTGCTATTATTTCTGCCTTAATTGGCAGAATATAACAGTGCAGCAATTTGGATGTAGAGTTTTCCTAATGGAAAGATTTTAAATATGAATGCATTTTCTTTACTAGATACAGGGCTATTCAGACTATCTATCTTGGTTGAGTTCTGGTCATCCGGTGCTTACAAAGGAATTTGTTCCTTTCATCTAAGTTGTTGAATTTATGTTATGTTCAACGGTTTTACATAATATTTCCTTGCATTTTATTGTGTTAAGAATGCTTAACATGTGGGTGCCTGGGTGGCTCAGTGGGTTAAGCCTCTGCCTTCGGCTCAGGTCATGATCCCAGGGTCCTGGGATCGAGTCCCACATGGGCTCTCTGCTCAGCGGAGAGCCTGCTTCCCCCTCTCTCTCTGCCTGCCTCTCTGACTACTTGTGATTTCTCTCTCTGTGTGTCAAATAAATAAATAAAATCTTTAAAAAAAAAGAATGCTTAACATGAGATTTACCCTCTTAACAAATTTGTAAGTGTGTAATACAGTATTGTTAACTACAGGTACAATCTTGTACAGCACACCTCTAGAACTTACTCCTCTTGCATAACCGAAACTACAGACCCTTGACCATCAACTCCCCATTTCCCCCTTGTTACTCATGTGTTCTTTGTTGGATCTGTAGTTATGGCCTCTTTCATCCCTGATATTGGTAATTTGTGTCTTCGCTATATATATATCTTTTTATCCCCTGATCAGTCTACGTAGAAATTTAATGATATTATTTTTTTCAAAGACTCAATTTTCAGTTTCATTGATTTTCACTGTTGTTTTTTTATTTTCAAATTTGCTTATTTCTGTTATTATCCTGTTATTATTATCTGTTATTATTATTTCTAATATTTCTAATAATATTTCTAATTTATCTAATTTCTATAAATTTATCTAATTTATCTAATTTCTAAATTTCTAAATTTCTAATTTCTAAATCTAATTTCTAAATCTATCTAATTTATCTAATTTCTATAAATATAAATCTAATTTCTAATAATATTTCTAATATATTATTATTATCTGTTATTATTATTTCTGTTATTTCCTTTCGTCTGCATACTTGGGTCATTTGCTCTTCTTTTTCCAATTTTTTAAGGTAGAAACTTGGATCATTGATTTGAAACAATTTTTCTTTTCTAATATAAGCATTTAATACTATAGATTTCCCTCTTTGCAAGGCTTTGGTTGTGTCCCACTTTCACTCAACATATTTCACTCACCAGTCCTGACCATGAAGATACAAAAGCTGGGTATTCAACCTTTCTGATGGAGGCATAATATTCCATTGTATATATGGACCATATCTTCTTTATCCATTCATCTATTTGGCTCTTTCCAGATTTGTTTCATGGCACAGAACATAATCCATTGTGGTGAGTATTCCATACATACATTTGGAAAGAATTCACATGCTTGAAAATAATTCATCCATACAGTTGAAGAGAATGTGTGCTCTACTGTCATCAGGTGGAACATTCTATAATTGTCACTTAGCTCAAGTTGGTTGATAACTTTTTTCAGCTCTTCTGCACTCTTATTAATGTTATGTTTACTTGTTCTCTTAATTATGTAGAGAAGAGTGTTAAAGTCTCCAAACAACATTTTCACTTCTATCAGGTTTTCCTTCGTGTATTTAGAATCTGTTATTTGGTGCATACACAGTTAGGATTAGATCTTTTTGATCAACTGTCCCCTTTTTCATTATGTAATATCTTTATCCATGATAATATTCATTGTTTTGAAATCTAATTTTTCTAAAATTAATGTCTCCACTTCCAATTTTTTTGTGTTTATGTAACTTTTTTTTTGATTTTTTAATTTCTTTTCAGCGTAACAGTATTCATTGTTTTTGCACCACACCCAGTGCTCCATGCAATACATGCCCTCCCTAATACCCACCACCAGGCTCCCCTAACCTCCCACCCCCCGCCCCTTCAAAACCCCTCAGGTTGTTTTTCAGAGTCCATAGTCTCTCATGGTTCACCTCCCCTTCCAATTTCCCTCAACTCCCTTCTCCTCTCCATCTCCCCATGTCCTCCATGTTATTTCTTATGCTCCACAAATAAGTGAAACCATATGATAATTGACTCTCTCTGCTTGACTTATTTCACTCAGAATAATCTCTTCCAGTCCCATCCATGTTGCTACAAAAGTCAGGTATTCATCCTTTCTGATGGAGGCATAATACTCCATTGATTAGTGTTTGCTTAGCCTATCTTTTTTCATCCTTTTACTCTAACCTACAAAATTTATTTATATTTAATTGGTTTCTTGTAAGGAGTATATCATTGGGTCTTGCTTTTTTATCCAAGTAGACAATAGCTGCCTTTAATTTTGTATATTTAATCTATAGTTAATATAATTATTGAGATGGTTGGATTTAAATCAATTATATTATTCATATTGTCTCACCTGTCTTTTGTCCCATTTTTTCTTGCTTTCCTGTTTTTTTTTGCATTAAAATTACATTGTATGATTCCACTTTATAACCACTACTGGCTTATGAGTATACTTCTTTGACAATTTATTTCATTCTTACTCTATGGACTACCATATACTCATTAACTTGTCAAAGTCTACTTTCAAACAATATTAGACCACTTTGGGGTAGAGTGTAATAACTTTGCAACACTAGTTTGCCATTTTCTGCCTCCCAATCTTTGAGCTATTTTTGTCAGACACTTTACTTCTGCATACATTATAAGCTCCAAAATTCATTCCTACTCTTTTGTTTAGACAAAATCATAAAATTGTCTTATAAAACAATACAAAATAAGAATAATTGCTTTATATTTGCCTTTAGCTTTACTATTTTTTAGAGCTCTGCTATCTCTTTGTATAATAAAGCTCTCATTGTCCCCTAGTATTATTCCGCTGTCTCAAACGTCTCTTAACAACTCTTGCTGTGCAGGTCTCCTGGCAATGAATTCTCTTAGATTTTGTTGTCTGAAAAAAACCTTATTTTGCCTCATGTTTGGAAGACATTTTCACTAGATATAGAGTTCTAAGTTGACTTTTCTTCTTTCAGTACTATAAGGATGTGGCCCCATTATCTTCTGGTTTGCCTACATTCTGACAAAAAGTACACTTGATATTCCTATCTTTGTTCCACTGCATTTAATGTTACTTTTTCCTCTGGTTCCTAAGATTTCCCTTTATCTTTGGTTTTCAGAAATTTGACGTGTGTGTGTGTGTGTGTGTGTGTTTTTCTACTTAGGATTCTTTGAATTTCTTGTATCTGTGCTTTGTTTTTTTATTACTATTTTTAAGTAAGAATCTAAAATTTTCAGTCATTGTCACTTCTACTATTTATGTTTCTTTCTCTTTCTTCTCTTCTAAAACTCCAATAATACATTTTTATTCCATTCCTTATTGTCTCACAGTTCTTGATGTTCTGGGCTTGTTCTTGTTGTTTTTTCTTTCTCCATATTTTTCTTGTTGTCCTCTGTTAATCATTTCTATTGACCTATCTTCAAGTTCACTAATTCTTTCCTAGACAATGGCCAGTTCCCTTTTAAAACCTATGAAAGGAATTCATTTTTGGTGTCAAGTTCTTTTTTTTATTCATAGTATTTCCATTTGACTATTTTTTTAAGAAATGATTTCACCTTTTTGTTAAAATTCTCCATCTGGTCATCCGTGTTGTCTACTTTTTCCAGTAGATTACTTATCAATCCCAGTTATAAAGTCCTATTTGATATTAACATCTGGGTCATTTCTTAATCTAATTCTATTGATTGATTTACCTCTTCACAGTGAGGTTTTGTTTCTTTGGCTTTTATATATTTTCTAATTTTTCATGGAATGATGACTATTATATTTGGGAAAACAGTGGAAACCAATATAAATACTATTTATGCCCAGAAATGGGCACATCTCTTTTCCTGTCAGTTCATCTGTGTGTGTGTGTGTGTGTGTGTGTGTGTGTGTGTGTGTGTGTGATTCTAGTCTGCTATTTAGCTCTGTTGTTGTTATGGTCACTTTAGGGGCATCACAGACTTCAATTTCTTCCAGGGGTAGCTGGGTTTCTTTTTTTATATTGCAGTGTCTGTGATGCTAATGGATTGTTTCTCAATGTTTCTGCTATTTTCTCCACTTTCAGTGGTGCCAGTGTGCCACACCACAAATGGGGTATTTCTCTTGCTTCTCCCCTAGCAGTAGACTGCCATCTCTTGTAAATTTGTGTGAAACTCATGGTGAAGGCAAGAGGGATTCTTAGGTCTCCTCATCCAGCTCCTCATCCAGCTCTGTCCCTGTGCACCTCTCTTGGGAGGCTTCTCATTTTTACTGTTCTATCCACTCCCTCCCAAGGCAGCCAAACTGTGCCTTGCATGTGTAGTGTGTCTTTGGGACTCAGTGGTGTGTGAGTTTGCTGCTCTTCCTCCAGCAATAGATAGGTTGTGTTTCTATTCCTTGCTTACAAGTAACGAGTGTCTGTCTATACTCTGAGGTTAGGAGGACTTCCTTCCCCAATGAGTTAAGGCTTCTTATGAGAAAACGGTCTAGGAAGATGATGGGGTTCTGTGGCAAGTCTCTCCGTGGCCACTGATTACTTCTGGCATGACTGTGGCACTAAGTGTAGCTGTCTCTGGTCTTCTGCCCTGGCCCAGTATTCCTTGTATGTACTCAATGGACGACCATGGATAAGAGCTTGACATTGACCGCAGACTCCTCTTGTCTGTGGAGCTCCAAGTGGTTTTAAATCAACATGTTCAGGGGCACCTGGGTGGCTCAGTGGGTTAAAGCCTCTGCCTTTGGCTCAGGTCGTGATCCCAGGGTGCTGGGATCGAGCCCCGCATCGGGCTCTCTGCTCCATGGAGAGCCTGCTTCCTCCTCTCTCCGTCTGCCTCCCTGCCTACTTGTGCTCTCTCTCTCTCTAAGAAAAAAAAAAAAATCAACATGTTCACCTATACTTGGCCTGTATGAATTTGTTAAAATTTAATCTGCTTTCTCCTGATTCACTTTAATGGTGACCACTGGCAAAACTAAAGCAGCTTGTTTGAACCATCTCTCCTTAAAGAGGCTCATCATTTCAAATTAATTCTACCTGATTGCCTGGAAAGCTCAGCTCTCTGATGGGCTCAGAAAAGTTGTAGTTTTGCAGAGTATCTGGCTTTTTCTCATTGTTCTAATGGGAATGACATTCTCTTGTGGCTTTCTACATGCTAAACTGAAAATAGGTCTCGAACGGGAAAGTTTTCATTTAAAAAAAATAATTTCGTTTGCAGATATAGGACCATTCAAATTTTCTACTTCATCTCTGGTAAGTTTCATTTTTCTATTAATTTTCTCATTTCCTCTAAATTTTCAAAATTTGGCCTAAAGACTTTTTTTTTAAAGATTTGTTTATATGAGAGAGAGGGAGCAAATTGAGGAGAGGTACAGAAGGAAAGAATCTTCAAGCAGACTCCCCACTGAGTAAGGAGACCAACTCAGGACTCAGGACTCAGTCTCATGACCCATGAGATCATGACCTGAGCCAAAAACAAGAGTCAGATGCTCAACCAACTGAGCCTCCGGAACCCCTGGCATGACGCTTTTAACATTATTCTGTTATCTTTTTACTTTAATAATTTAGGTTTAGTATTACTGTAACTTTTTACATTCCTGACATTAAGTTTTCTCTGTTTTTAACTTGTTCAGTTTTAGTAGACTTTTGAAAGAACCAACTCTCAGCTTTGGTGAGCTCTATTTTACATACTTTCTCTATTTTATTAATTTTTGTTTACATCTAATTATTTTATTCCTTCTAGTTCCCTTGAATTTAATTTGCTGTGTTAGTTCTAACTTCTTGTGATATATACTCATTAATTTTCTTATTCTTTTAAAACATATACATTTATAGTTATCATTTCCTCCCACACATGGTTTAAGTTCTATATGAAATTTTATCAATATCATTCAACTCACACTGCAATTTCTCCTTTGACCCATGGGTTATTTAGAAGTATATTTATATTTTTCCAAACTAATGGAAATTTTCTATTTATCTTTTTGTTTTTTTAGCTTAATTAAGTTGTAAAGTTGATTACAATATGGTATATTTTGTATTTTGAATATTGTATTATACAGTTATTAGTGAGTGAATTGTTTTATATCTGTACACATATACAAATAATAATGTTATTTCTTATTTTGGCCAATTCTTCTATATCTTTACTAATCTGTTCATTTGTTCTACCAATCACTGAGTGAGTTGAATGAAATATCTTCCACTATGATTGTGAATTTGTCTATCCCCTTGTAGTTCAATGAAATTATACTTTATTTATCTTGAAGCTATTTATCATATTCAATTTTAAATTATAGTATCTTCCTAGTGAATTAACTTTGATTATTGTGAAGTGCTATGCTTTATATCTTATAATGTATTGTGTCTTAAAATATAATTTGTCTGGGGTCCCTGGGTGGCTCAGTCAGTTAGGTGTCTGACTTCAACTCAGGTCATGATCCCAGGGTCCTGGAATTGAGCCTCACTTTGAGCCCCACTGAGTGGGGAACCTGCTTGTCCCTTTCCCTCTGCCCCTCCCCTTGCTCATTCTCTCTCTCTCTCAAATAAGTAAATAAACTCTTTAAAATATATATATATAATTTGTCCAATACTAATATAGCTATACCAGGATTTACATTACATATAAATATATTTAATATAAATATAAGTATATTTAATATAAGTATATATTTATATAAAAATACATATATTTTGTTAGGATTTATACTACATATAAATATATTTTTACTTATATATTAAATCATATATGTATTTTTAAAATTTTACTTGCAATTTTTCTGTATATGTATATTTAAATTTTCTTTTATAAGTAACATGTTTGGTTTGGTTTTTTAATCTAGCCCTCAATGTCCTTGTCTTTTAAGTAGAATATTAAAACTATTTACATCTAATATAAATCTATCATCAAACTGTTTTCTATTAGTCATTTCTATATTTGTTCCATTTTTCTTTCCTTTGGATAGATTTTTTAAAAATCACATTTCTGTATTTTATTAGTTTACTTAAAAAAGGCTTTTATCTTAGAAATTATAACATGCAACCATCTTTTATATTAGTAATATTATTAATTATATAATCAAATGCTATAATTAAATATATCAAATATCATTATGTAATTAATAATTACTATTATATTAGTAAGAAAGGAATATAAGTACTTTTATCTCTTCCCAAATAATGCAAGCACCTTAAAATACTTTAATGTACCTACTTCCCAAGTCTACCTCCTAAGTGGAGTATCTATCTACCCCCAAGTCAATTCTCTACCTCTTTTTTACCTCCAGTCAGCTATTGGTATTATATATTTTAATTTTCAGTATTTTTAATACTCACAAGGGCATTATAATTTTTAAGGTCAATATTTATTTAGATTTGCCCACAGAGTTGTCCTTTATGTTGTTCTTCTTTCACTCCTGTCTCTGGGTTTCCATGTGGTTGGTTTCATGATTTTTATCCCTGACAACAACTTTTTGAGTGATTTTTTTAGTTCAGGTCTGCTGATGACCAATGCTCTAGTTTTTTTTTTTTTTTTTTTAATCTGAAAATGTGTTTATTTTCATTCATGAAGATTTTTGCTGGATATAGGGTTCTAGGCCAGGAATTATTTTCTTCAGCACTTTGACAGACAATGATAATGCCTCACTGTCTTCTGGATTCCGTGTTTCCTTTGAGAAAATAATCTGTTAGTTTTATTATTGTTTCTGCCCCATTCTCTCTCTCTCTCCTCTTCTAGAACTCCAGTTACATGTTAGTCATTTTCACCGTTTCCACTATGTCCCCTATACTTTTTCTGAGTTGTCCATTCTTCTGCATTTCCAGGAAATATTCTGAATATTTTCTCCTAACTTTTCTTCAAGTTCACTAATTCTCTCTTAAGCTCTAGTGTATTTTCTTAAAGATTTATTTACTTATTTTAGAGAAAGAGAGAATGCCCAATGATCAGGGGGAGGGGTAGAAGAAGAGGGAGGGAGAGAATCCTCGAATAGACTCCCTGCTGAGTGTGGAGCCTGAATCAGGACGTAATCCCAGCACCCTGAGATCATGACCCAAGTCAAAACCAAGAGCCGGATGCCCAACCGACTAAGCCACCCAGGCACCCCAAGCTCTAATGTATTTCTAAATCCATCCTTTCAGTACTTAGTTTCATCTATTGTGTTTTTCTATTCTGGAATGTTCCATATAGTTACTTTTAAATTGCTTCCAGATCTCTGCCAAAATTCCCAATCTTGTCTTTTCTTGAACATATTAAAAACAGCGAGTTTAAAATTCACGTTAGATAACTTCATTATAGGGAACACCTGTGGGTCTGCTGCTATTATCTGTAGTTTCTTTTGGTTTTTAAAAAAAATGTGTTGGCCCCTGTCTTTGAATTCATGTCACTTTTTAACTTATATGCCTGGCATTCATGTGAAAAATTTTATAGGCAATTTGAGGCTCTGGATGTTATCTTTTTCTAAAGAGGGTCATATCTCCATCTGGCAGGTAGGTAAGGGTACTGTGAATCCCAGATGAGTTTAATTTAAACATAGGTTGAGATCACTCAAAGTTGGATTTCAGAGCCTACAAGAACTGATTTATTTCCAGTTCACTCTTACTTGTAGGGATGTAACAAAACTCAAAACCTAAGGGATTTACTATGGCTACTCCTTTTTGTGAGTCGAAGCTTGAATTTGTCCTCCTAGCCCCTGGCTAACTCAACCTCCTCTTCTGGAACTACAGATGTATCCTGGGCAAAAGTGGTCCTAAATGCCTTGCTTACTTCTCTGGGTTCCTTTCTTTTAGATGTTAACCAAGTGATTTTTCTCTGTTCTAACTCTCCATTGCCTGCAAATTGTACATACACATTTTTCCAGCTTTTGTAATTGCTCCCAGTGGAAAGGTTTCTCCAAATTTCTCTCTGTCACCACTGGACATAAAAGTCTATCCTTGTTCTCTAAAGAAACGGGCCAAACACCTTAACCCCGTCCCCTGGGCCTGGGTAGAATAGATTATTCTTAGTCGCACTCTTTGGAATTATTATTAGTTTGTCTGATGACCCCAACTACTGAACTCTCTTGGACTCTGAACTCAACTGCCTGGTTCAAATCCAGACTCTTATGAGCTGTGTGTTCATGGCCATTAATTAGCTCATTTATTCCTCTCTTTCATCATTTGTAAAACATATATAACAGGGTTGCTAAAGGACTAAATGAGTATGATAATTAACATCATGATCTTAGATTAGTGACTATCAGATAGTAAAAGCTCAAAAAGTTGGCTATTACTATTCTTTACTTGATTAACCTGAAGCTACCACTTAAAATATGACCTTTTATTTCCAAACCAGATGAAAAGTCAAGAGGTTTATATAGTGAAAGACTTTCTGATTTTGAAGTTTAAGTAACTAAACCACAGAGAGCCAAAGAAGATGAAACTCTTTGCTCAAAGTATACGACTTAGATTTCAGAAGAAGAGTTCTGGAATAGTGTGTGCTGTTTTTTACCAGCATGGTAGTGATAAATTATATTCAAGGATCTCAGTTTGCTCATCTTCAGAGTAGGATTATTACAGCGCAGGCTGGGCCTGCGTCACAACGCCATTACAAGTCATAACTGGGAAGTACTTAAAAAATTGTCAAGTGCAGTAGGTATATGGGTATGATTTCTGTGATCATTTATCAATGCCACCTCTCAGAAAATTCCTGAACCTTCTTATTTAAAACAGGAAGATCAGAGGGCACCCCAGTGGCTCAGTCATTGAGGCATCTGACTCTTGATCTCAGCTCGAGTCATGATCTCAGGGTCATGAGGTCAAGCTCCACACTTGCCTCTGCACTGAGTGTGGAGCCTGCTTAAGATTCTCTCTTTCTGGGGCACCTGGATGGCTCAGTGGGTTAAAGCCTCTGCTTTCGGCTCGGGTCATGAACCCAGGGTCCTGGGAGCCTGCAGGGAGCCTGCTTCCTCCTCTCTCTCTGCCTGCCTCTCTGTCTACTTGTGATCTCTGTCAAATAAAGAAATAAAATCTTAAAAAAAAAAAAAAAGATTCTCTCTTTCTCCCTGCCTTTGGCCCTCACTCCTCCCCTCTCCTTCTCTAAAATAAATAAATAAAAATAATAAAGTGTGTCAAATAAGAAAAATAAATATATGAACTAGGAAGACCAGAAGTCAAGCTTCTGGAGTAGAAGTGCTTACTTGAGTGTATGCTGTGCACATACGCGCAGGACTTGCTTGCTGAAAAGAGAAAGAAATGTCTGACAGCTGATTCCAGTCTTTCAGATGAATCGTTCTGCCTCCCAGTCCCCGTTGCCTACAGCTCATCCTTTGGCGGCTGAAATCCAGCCAGACAGAGTCACTGGCTTATTGGATGCTGATGGGCCCAAAGCAGGGAAACTGAATTGTTCTAACATCCTTCCTCCTCCCCAGGGGCCTGAGGCTGTCAGTGGAGTCATGAGAAAGAGGAACAAAGATGGGAAAAGACCAGCCCCTATTCATGAAGCTGTGGCCCTCCCTGCCCCCACCCACAAGCCACCTGCTGAAGGGAGGGATGCTACAAGAACCACATTTTCCATTCCTCAAAGCCAAACAACCACAGAGAATCAGCCGAGCCTCCCTAAATCGGTGCCTGATGGGGAAATAAAAAGCTGAACCCACTGAAAGGCCACATCTGTTAAATGAATCCACGGCCCGAGGACCAAATCGAAACAGATGTGCTTAAACAGCAGGGACCCCTCCCACAGGACGACAACGCTACCGCCATGTCCTAGGCATGTCTTGTCTTGCCAGAAGATGTGGCCAGATTATTGGGACCACGAACCTCCATCAGGGACTCTGAGGGTGTCCAGAGTCCAGCCCGCCTCACATCCCAGGGAGCCCAGCACAGCCCTGGCCTGAAGCTGTCAGCAAAGGGGCCAATACAGGCATGGAGGCCGGTGAGACTCAGCGGCTCTCAATCCACAGGCCTCCTTCATTCTGGTTCCTGTCCCCAGGCCCAGGCCCCCAGCTGGCTCAAGAACGTAAGTCCTGGCCGTTCTCCAAGGCCTGGCTCTGCTGATCCTTCTAGAGGCTTCCTCAGTCTCTGGGACCAGCCTATCACTTCTTTGTCTCTTCCCGCAACGTGTCTGTGAAAACCTCTACCACGGAGAACACCAAGGGCCCACCAGCTGGCTCCTGGGAGTTTGTAAATTTCTGGCACTTGGACGCAGATTTTCCCATAGAGGCATCTGGACATTTTTTTTTTCTGAGGAGAAAAAAGAGTCAGTCACTTTCATCAGGTTTCAGAGACATCGCTGCCGTCAAAATGTTTCCGAGAAATATGAATACAACCCTTCTTCGGTATAACCTGGATGGTAAGAAATGTGTTGTGAAGGACCGCTCTAAGCCTGTCTCTCTTGCCAACCTAGAACAACCCGCCAAGTTTTTGCCACCGAGGGGCAGCCGAGAATACAGTGTTCGCTAAATATTTGTTAGATCCATGCTGGGTCTCTCAACCCTTGGACAGGCTGGGCCGGCAGAATTTGAAAGGCATCAGATGCAGCTCTTCCAGTGGGAGAGGTACTGGAAACTACCCACAGACACCCACCCCCCAGCCCCACCCCCATGTGGATGCAGACACAGAGCCCGACCCGCCTCAGCCCCCTCGCCCATCCCCAAGTCCTCCAGCAGACTGGGACGCCTGCGGCCATCCAGGAAGCTCCACGAGGTGATTCAGTCATGATTCGTAAAAGGAACCATGACACCACAGAATCCCTCCCTTACCACCTCAATTTGCCAGCCTCCTTTCCCACTTTTTCCCATCCTGCTCCAAGGCCGGCAAATTTTGCTAGAGAAAACCACAAAACTACTGATGGAGCTGTCCCACACCCGTGGCCTCCCGGGGCCCTGGGGCCATCACTCTCGTCTCTGAGGTGACGTTCTGTAGCAGCCTACCTGGAGGAGTTACACTAAACTCCACTCCCGTCACGGCAGTCCCCCTGCCTCTTCTCTGTACTTCTCTGCCTCTCTGCCTAAGGGATAGTTGGGCTACCCACCTTGAGTTTCCTCAAATGTCCTGCCCCTGAAAATCTCTATCCTCTCTCTCTTCCTACGGGCCAGTCCATTTCTGAGGAACAATGGCCTCTCCAGCTTGCCATGGCTAATCTCCCACTGTCTTTTTAACACTTGATTATGAACATTTTCAGTTATATATAAAAGCAACTGCAATATGTATGTCCCCGTATGTCCATGACCTAGATCTGTCTGTTAGCGTTTTCCATATTCGTTTGCTCACTTTTTCCTTGCTGAAATATTATGAAGATGCACATGGCATCTTCATTTGCTGCAAACAGTTTGGTATGTGACTCTAAAGTACAAAGACATACGCTGACATGTGACGGGGATAATGTCATACTACAGCAAACAAAACCAGCAGTGTTCTTTAGTGACATCTAATGCTACCCTACATTCAAGTGTCCCTCACAAAGGGGAACCCTCCTACACTGCTGATGGGAATGCAAGCTGGTGCAACCGCTCTGGAAAACAGCATGGACGTTCCTCCAAAAGTGGAAAATAGAGCTACCCTATGACCCAGCAATCACACTACTGGGTATTTACCCTAAGGATACAGATGTAGTGACCCGAAGGGGCACGTGCACCCGAATGTTTATAGCAGCAATGTCCACAATAACCAAACTATGGAAAGAACCTAGATGTCCATCAACAGATGAATGGATACAGAAGATGTGTTCCATATATACAATGGAATACTATGCAGCCATCAAAAGAAATGAAATCTGCCTCTTTTGCAGTGATGTGGATGGAACTAGAGGGTATTATGCTGAGTGAAATAAGTCAATCAGAGAAAGACAATTATCATATGATCTCCCTGATATGAGGAATCTGAGAGGAAGTGCAGGAGGTCGTGGGGGGGGGAGGGAGGCAAAAAATGAAACAAGATGGGATCGGGAGGGAGACAAACCATAAGAGGCTCTTAATCTCATGAAACAAACTGAGGGTTGCTGGGGGGTGAGGGAGAGGGAGAGGGATATGGACATTGGGGAGGGTATGAGCTCCCCACTAGCTCTTCAGGGCCCTCTGGCACCGTGGCGACAGGGGATGCCTCGTGGATCATTCTCATGCACCCACTTTAGTGATGCTGATACCGACAAGGGGTTTGGGTGGTGACAAGCTGACCCCCAATGTCAAGTCCTATCTGCTCCCTTGACTTTCTTTTTCATCTCGTCCAGATTCCTCGGGACATTTTTCCATGAATTCTTTTCATATTCTCTTATTTCGTCAACTTCTTCTCTATGCCTACCTCTTTCAAAAAAGAAAAAAAAAAGGAAAGAAAGGAAAGGAAAGGAAAGAAAAAGAAAAAAATCATGCTTATTGCAGTATGGCTTATAATAGTAAAGGAATTGATAAAGCTTAAATGTCCAAAGAGGGAAGTGGCTATATACTTTATTGAATAAAATCACTTGCAGCTACTAAAAATTACATCATACCAAAAATACATACGAAGGCATGGAGAAATATTTCTGCTCCAGCTTGAAAACAAAGCTACAAGACAGACATGTAAATAACATAGCCGTACTTGTGTAGCTACGTCCTTTTTGAGGAAACAGTCGCAGAAGCAACTGGTCTACTGCACACAGCTGCTAGAGAACAACAGAAGGTCCAGTCAGCTGGGAGTTTATCTGGGAGGTGGCCCTGGGCAAGCTTTTCTACAATTTCCAAATCCTTCTCAAATGGGCACACATTAATTTGGGAACCAGAAAACCATTAATTAAAACAACAGAAAACATTCCTTGATTTGGTGTCCCCCTCAATTTATACCTTCCCCTCTGTGTTTCTTTTTTTTTTTTTAAGATTTTATTTATTTATTTGACAGAGAGATAGAGTGAGAGCACAAGTAGGCAGGGAGGCAAGTAGAGGAAGAAGGAGAAGCAGGCTCTCTGCTGAGCAGGGAGCCCGATGCGGGGCTTGATCCCAGGACCCTGGGATCATGACATGAGCTGAAGGCAGACACTCCCCCACTGTGTTTCTTGAATGAGTTGTTGATACTTAGTTTCCGTGCTCTTAAGTCCCGTTCATTCATCTTATACTCCTGCGTGGGACTCTGTTTCCAGTCCAGTCTATGGACAGCGCTCTCTTCAGTGTGTATTTGCCCCAAATCCTTGCTCTCACCTTGACCTCTCTGAAGCATTTGGAAGTGTTGACGTTATTAAATTCTTCCTCTTTCTTGAGACCGTCTCCTCCCTTTCTTCCCACAGAATTACTCATTTTCCTGCAAATATTGATTGAACACTTGACATGTGCCAGAGAATGTTCTAGGCCCCTGGGATACATCAGTGAAAAGAGGCAGACAAAAACTCTGACCCTTGGGGTTTACATTTCTGGTGGGAGGAGGCAAAATAAATAATAAGCGTAAGAAATAAGTTCCACAGTATTGAAGGTGATGAGGGCTGTGGGAAACACACATCACAGTAAGAGGTATGGGGGGTAAGGGTGGTCTGTGGTGTTTCTAACAGGGTGGGGGTTGAGCCTCATGTGGAAAGGATATTTGGGCAAAGACTCAAGTGAGATGAGAGGAATCACCGGGAATCACTAGGGGAACCAGGGAAAGAGGGGTCCAGGCAGAGCAGCACCAGGTGGTGGCGGCTGGAAGCCCATTCGGGAACGGAGGCTGGGAGAGCAGCAGGAGGTGGGGTCTGAGAAGGGGGGACTGCCCCAAAGACTGGGCTCTCTGAGTGGACGCCAGAGCTGCTGAGGGCTTGGAGATGTGCAGCAGAATCCCACTTCTGTGTTGAAGCAGGGAGACCTGGGAGGAGCCTTTGCAGGCACGAGATGTTCAAGGCAACAGGTGGGAAAGGCTGGGATTCTGGATCTGGCTTGAGGACAGAGCCCACCCCATATTGCTCAGTCTTTTGCTGCCCTTTTTCCTGTTCCCTAAGAACCGGCTCCTTTCTCTTCTTTTACTCTGCAGTCTATCTCTTTGTAAACCCAGCCACTTGGGTGGCTCTCCTAAGTTCCTGCAGTCAGGCAGGGCTGGTGCTCTTTTTCCAGCTCAGAGCCCCATCCCGAGATCCCTCTGTTGGGACCCCAGGGCTGATCTTTCTATCTCTTGGGGATAGGTTCCATCCAGGACCTAAGCAGCTTGTTCTCATTCTCTGAGTGAATCAGGACAGCTCTGTCCTGTCTTAAGAACGGAAGCGGACCCTTTGGACTCTCACTTAGAATCAGGAAGACAGCCCTTCACAGAGCTCATTCATATCTAGTATCCCATTATTTATTTTGATTAAGTGACAATAACCAGCAATAGATCCTGGGATGTGCCTGGCAGGTGGAATTACACTCGTTATCATTTTGTAAACAAATGGACAAATTGAGTGACTTACTCAGTGATAGTGGCAGTGAGTGGTGGAGACGGGGCTAGAACTCGGGTCTCCTGGCTCCTCATTGATACCAGTCTCTGGGAATCCTGGGGCCCTTGTCACAGAAAGGACCATCCTAAAGCACAAGGGAGAGCCTTGGGTTGGCTGTGCATTCTGGCAAAGAAAAGCTGTGAAAACAAGCAACTTTCCAGGGCTGGTCGACATGCTCTGATGCCCAGAGGAGACGGAGTCCCTCCACAAAGACCCCCACTCGGGCTGCCTCCTTTCCTGCTGCTCCGCAGGGGACGCAAGACCCTGCCAGCCCCCATCTATTCGGAATCGATGCCAGGACTCTATCCTGCCACCAACAGAGGCCCCTGCTCTTTGCACTTTACTTTGCTATTAGGAGAGGGAAATGAGACACCAGCTCAAGTTTAACTCTGGGAGTGCAGGGTAGAGACAGACTGCCACGCTTGTGGGGAGCCGGGAGGCTCTGCGGCTGGAAATGGCCTCCAAACTGAAGGGAGGATGAAGGCTGAGGGAGATACTACACTTAGGCTATAATTAATTTAGAATTTGAAATGGGGAGAAACCTTGCTTGTTTCAAGCTGGGCAAACCAGAGGCTGCCTTAGGGCTGCAATTCCTTCTCACATTCCTATCGGAACTATGTACCTAGAAAAACTCCATTCCACCGCAGAGGCCCTTCTCTCTGACCCACTTCCCATTATTCAAGCAATTAGTACGCAGCTTGTGTTCCAGGAGATTAATGATCTGTTGGTGGGAGGAAGGCAGCATTTATGGGCCGGTTCCCAGGTGTCCTGGGAGCTGTCCTGTCCCTAGGTGCTGCCCTCTGTGCCATGCAGGTGAGCACTCAGGTGCCGGGGAGGGTCCTTGCCTTGTTGGACTCAGCCCCTCCCGGGCAAGTGGTCCTCCTGAGGAGGGGGCGTGGCTTTCACCAACCAGCCCCACAGTTGGGGGCGGAGCTCCAGCCTGGGTCCTGGAGCTCTTCTGGGAAGGATGGAACTCTAGGCCACAGCAAGAGGCTGCTGCCTTAAGTCTTTGAAGGACCTCTGCAGGAAGGATTTCCTCCTTCCCTCTGCCCAAATGGCCCACTTGGGTACCCTCTGGAACAGAGAGAATCAGGTGAGAAGATACCCTTTCCTTGCCTACCAAAGAACTCAACAGAATGCTATTCTGATTTCCTTTTTAAAAATTTTTGATTTATTTATTTGACAGGCCAAGATCACAAGTAGGCAGAGAGGCAGGCAGAGACAGAGAGAGAGAGGAGGAAGCAGGCTCCCCTCTGAGCAGAGAGCCCGATGCAGGGCTCGATCCCAGGACCCTGGGATGATGACCTGGGCAGAAGGCAGAGGCTTTAACCCACTGAGCCACCCAGGCACCCCCAGAATGCCCTTCTGAAACATTGAGACCATGAAGTCAGACCTATCTCTGAGGTCTGTGCTCTAAAAGACAGGAAGAGTGGGAAAAGAATAAAGATGTCGATAGAAGCACTAAATCCAATCGGGTCTGAGCACTAAATCCAAGAAGCACTAAATCCAAGTGGCCTGCAAGAGGGCTGAGGGGTTTGTGACATGTCAGCAGAATGAGGTCATGTGTAATGCAAGCGTAGATGAGGCACATAGGGAGACCACCCTGTTTGGAGAATATTGGTGCGATGACCATAAAGCCGGGATTCACCTGGCAGTCAAGGTCACCAAGGAGAACCCAGGCCATATTGCAGCTGGAGATCTCCTGGGCATTAAAAACTCCTCCGTTAACTGAGAGGCAGCCACAAAAATTGTAGGAGAAGATAATCCAAAAGTTGTTTGGAAACAATCCCCTAGAAGGGAAACATCTTTCAGTCACAGAAAAACCTAGATTTACATTTAGAAATGCTCAAGAGAATCAACCCGTAGTGAGACTGTTTTGCGGTGAAGGTGTTGAGAAATCATCTTCCAGGGGTTCCTCATATTTCTGCACATCCTGTGAGCAGATGCCTGATGGCCTTTCTTCTGGACTATCTTTTCGAGGATGTGTGGTGAACAGCTATGGAAAACGGAGACAGTGTTCCCATAGAAACAAGGGCAGGTCTGTTTGCTGTCCAGTACAATAAAGATAATGCCATCTTCCATGGCAAATGTGATGCAGACTTACTGTCCCTTAAGAAAGATTTGGGCACCCTAAGTCCAGGTCTCCCCTCCTATAACCCATTGTGTGTGCAGGTGTCACTTGGCCCTTTTCACACCACCCCAGGGGACTGGGACTTGAGGACTGGCATAAATACTGATAATCTGGATACCACAGCTATGAGAAACCAAGTCCTTTGTCTCTGACTCAGGAGTCTCGTGTCTCTTGCCAGCATTCACCAAACCAGTTATTTTGAAAGTAGGCTAAAATTTCAGACTCTTCCTAATTCTTGACACAAGTATTCGATCCATATTTAGTATTTAAGTTCTTATAGTACTTCGGAAATTTTGGCATATGCCAAATAGGCCAGCCTTGTGATTTCATATTGCAATTAAGTGATTTAAATTTGTGGATTTTTTATTTCAAATTTGCTAAATTTATTTAAGAAGACCTATAGTCATCTTTTTTTTATTGTAATTCACTAAACTTGAGAAAATCATCTACAGACCCTGGAGAGCTTTGGTTTATCTATCAGACAAGTGAAGCATCTTACAAAGGAAAAAATATCTATATTAAATTTATAAATCCAATTTTAAACATTTGAATGAGTTCAACAACTCAGTTTGTAATTAGGACCACATTTTTTTTTTGAAGATTTTATTTATTTATCCGACAGAGAGAGAGAGAGAGAGAGACAGCGAGAGAGGGAACACAAGTAGGGGGAGAAGCAGGCTTCCCACCAAGCAGGGAGCCCAACGTGGGACTTGATCCCAGGACCCTGAGATCATGACTTGAGCCAAAGGCAGACACTTAACAACCGAGCTACTCAGGCACCCCGGACCACATTTTTAAGATGCTTTAAATTTTCTATTAAAAATATTACATTGATTTCTTCTTCTACCTAGGATGTAGAGAGCTGGAAAGCCTTCTTCTGTAACAGTGAGAATGAGCTAAGGAATAGTGCTCTGTGGTGAGCGATGGGAGCTACACTTGTGATGATCATAGCATAATGTATCGAGATGTTGAATTACTGTGTTGTACACCTGAAACTAATGTAACAATGTGTGGCAACTATATTCACTTTTTTAAAAATGCCAAATAAAATACAAATGACAACTTCTCTTGAATTCACCAGAGAAATGACTTCACAGGGCAGTTAAGTAGCCTTCTGCCTTCTTTAAGTTTTGGAGGTGACATTCTAACCCAGAATGAGACATTATTTCTGATTTTCTATCCTAGCCAGAATGAGAAAGTTTCAAGAGTTTCCACTTGGTTTTTCTTAGCACTGTGGTTCTTACTCCCTCTGTAAGAGTGCTCCATCAGCCATCACATACGGCCCTTCCAAGTATAAACTCAGGGACTAGGGAAATGAACATGGGGGTGAGGGGGGTAGGGGTCTGGATCCATCAAACTCACTATGAGATGGATTTGGAGCCAGAAGTTCCCCCACATCAGCAGGGGTTTGTGATGGCATTTTGGGTCTTGCGGTATTGATTTTAGGTTGGATCTTGTATCCACAGCTCTTCAAAGATCTAAGTCCTTCCTTTTCCTCAGGAGAAATAGCCATAGGTCCTTTTGGAGACAGATGAAAGGAGTCATCACTACTGTGTGTGCTTGCTGCGATGTTGCAAGGTCATTCCTCAAGGACACCCAGGCTCCCCTTCAGTGATTAGCTCTGGGTCTGACAACTGGTTCAGGTCTGGAAACTGGGCAAAGGACCACGGTTTTCTTTCTTTCTTTCTTAAAGATTTTATTTATTTATTTGAGAAAGAGAGAGAGATCACAAGTAGGCAGAGAGGCAGGCAGAGAGGGTTGGGGGGAAGTAGGCTCCCCGCTGCGCAGAGAGCCCGTTGCGGGGCTCGATCCCAGGACCCTGGGATCATGACCGGAGCCGAAGGCAGAGGCTTAACCCGCTGAGCCACCCAGGCACCCAGGACCACGGATTTCCATGGCAGGAGCTCACCTGCTGTTCATCTTCAGTTACCCAGTCCAAGCAACATGTGGCAGTCTGACCACGAGAAGCACCGCGGTCTCTTAGTCACCGCTCCCCGATCCCTGCGAATAAGGGTTTAGGCTGCCATTGCACCTTTCTGCTCCGACAGTCATTTGTCTGCTTTGCCTCTGATGGCTCAGCTCTGACAGCTGTGCTGTGCTCTTCTTGAAGGCTGTGATTCCCAGTGATCCAGGGGAGCCCAAAAAGGGATGGTCACCAGGAGCTTCTCGACAATGCTGGTGAGCCCCTCACTGACATATTCCTTATCTGACTAATGAAGAGTTTGGGCTTTCCCAATTGGTTAATTGGTAGACTCTGATCTTACATATTAAATCTAATTTTGTTTGCCTGCCTCCCTGTGCCTTCTACCCCTTCTGCTGCCCGGGGAGTTCTGGCATTAATATCTCATTCGGTTGAGGCTGTCTTTATTACCAAGCTTCAGGGCACGGTCTCAACAGCAGATCGGGGTGGCTCTAGGTCCTTGCAAGGATGCTAAACCCTGAACCATGGGAGAGTGCCCACATGTCAATGACATCTCGCTTCTCTAGACTTATATTTTCCTCCCACGCGAGGAATTTCAAGATTCGTTCCCAGAGGGGACCTCCTAGATCATGTGCATACATGTCAGCTGTCTGTGGCCCTTTCTGAAGAAGGAAAGCTTTTCTCTCACCTGTCACGCTGAGATATACTAGGTCTAATTACTGGCCTACAACTGGGACTGGCAAATGATGGCCAGTAGGTCAAATACAGCCTGTTTTTGTAACTAAAGTATTGTTAGGAATCCAGTCCTACCCCTTCATCTACATGTTTGTGAAGCTGCTTTTGTGATGCAGTGCAGGAATTAGGATAGAGGCTGTGTGGCCTGCAAAACCCAAGATATTTGCTGTCTGTCCCTTCACAGAAAAAGCTGTCTGGCCCCACAGCTGTGAGGCCTGGGGGAGGAAGTGTGGAGAAGGGCGAGTCACCTGCGTCGGGTGAGCCCTCCAATGACCTTGGGGTGAGGGGGGATGCTGCCCTCCAGAAAGAGGGCAAGGCCAGAGATGGAAATCGGAAGATAGAAGATTCTTGAGCACATCTACCCAGATGCCCCATTCCAGGTCTTCAGGTCCCATTCTTCTTCACTGAGCCCTAGACGTTGGCATGAGATACTTTCTGTGGCCATTAATTCCGACATTGCTACACTTTGTCAGGTCCAAAGCCACGTTTGCAGCAGTACTGTGACTTGGCCCCAGCAGGCGGCAGTCATTTTCCATGCTACCGCAGAGGCCTGGTTCCCATTCTGCACCCCCTTCAATGGTTGGCTGACTTGGGTCTGCTGTGGTCCTTCCTTTGGGGCCCTGATGTGCCTACCATTCCCCAGTGATCCCCTCCATCGGCCCCATGCCGGCCCAGTGCTAGTGACTGGGGAAGCCGGAGCACTTTCTGGCAAGTAGACCACATCGGGGACTAGTCAGGCTTTGGTCAGATGTTATAAGCCACACTATTATTTTTAACATAGAAAATTTAATATGGAGAACTTAAAAACATATTGAGGAACTGGGCAGGTAGGAAGGGAACACGGAGACCAAGCGTCTCAGTTTGCCCAGAACTATGCTAATGTCAGTTCTGGATGTCCTGCATTTTTGGAAACCTTTTAGTCGCAGGCAAACCGGAACAGCCACCGAGACCACAAGACTAGGGTAGAGTTTGTCTGAGTAGGGGCACCTACAAGCGGGTACTGATGTGTCCGAGGGGAAACTGATAACAGGAAAAAATCATGAACTAGGGCTAACTGTTATTGGGACCAAGTTCACCTCCAGAATGAAGAATCCTGCAGAGTCCCCCTGGCGGCGATGGGAAGCAAGCAGGGAGGAGCAGGTTCCCCCCTGGCAGTGCGGGGAGTCCAGAGTCCCAGGTACGGCATCACAGGGCAGGGTCTGGAAGGTCCGTTTACACCTGCCGCATGGCAGGTTCCTGTGCTGGGCTGCCATTGCCTGACAACGAGCAGACATCCTAGCTATACACAGGAGAAGGGAATCTTCCTGATTGTGCTGCTACGGCGTGCTGGGGGTGGGGGGATCACTCCCCGCTCCCCACCAAGAACCAGGTCCTTGTTGCCAACTCACAAGTGACCCAAGACCTAGGATCTACTGCCAGCCCCTTCCAATACCAACTGTCTGAGTTCGGACTCCCCAGTCTGACCCCCAAGGCAAAGGTCTGAGCTCAAGTAGCTTATCTGGGAGGCAGAGGGACAAGTAAAGGGGTTGTTACCTGCCAGCTCCCACCATGGGTGACTGCAGGGAAGCTTTCTCTGCCAGGACCATGGCAGGCACTGTATAGGCTCGAGTGTGGGGAGGGCTTCCTAGTGCCTGCCATAGCACCAGGCATAGCTGGGCAAAGTAGCTGTTGATGGCACACAGTGGCAGCCACCAACCGGGGAGGAGGAGGAAGATGTGAGGTCTGTGGTCCACATGAGTGAAGCGCCTGAAAGACCCAGGAAATAAGTAGACTGTGGCAGGTGGGGGAGGGGCTGCAGTCTTTATGGGCAGGCTTCCAGGACTGTCCCAGTCCTGCCTTACCTGGGGGCAGCCCTGGAACGTGAACTAGGGGAGCGACAGGAAGAAGCAGACTCCCCGCTGAGCAAGGACCCGGATGTTGGACTTGATCCCAGGACCCTGGGTTCATGACCTGAGAGGAAGGCAGACACTTAACCATCTGAGCCACCCAGGTGACCCACCTTCTCTGGTTATTGAGCAAGCCTAGGAAAACAGCGCGTCCTACTCCAAATTGACTACTCTCTTGCTGGGGGTGGTTTATGGTGATGATGTCAGGACCCTGGGAGAATTGACTTTGCGAAAGTGTTCTGGCTCCCGGATTCTCACATTCCATGTTTGATGGTGACGGCTCTGCCCACTGGGAAGCAGGTAAGACTTAAGTCCCTTTTAGATGAGACACTTGACTTCAATCCATCCCTCAAAACCTGTTCACAAACTGGCAAGGCCACCCAGTGTGTAATGGAGGATGAGGGAGTGTCCATCTGGCTGATCTAGAGATTTCTTGATGATCCTTTTTGGTTTTTTTCTTCATGGCTTATTGTGGAATAATTAAAAGATACACGGAAGAGAATAGTAAAGCCCCCATGAGCTCCTCACTCAGCTTTGGCCATTGTCAATTCATGACCACTCTCATTTCCCCCACACACTCCCTGGTCCCCAGATTATTTACAGGCTATTCCCACCCCCTATCACTGTAGTCCTCTTCTAAAAATATTGATTCCTAAGCTACTCCCTCTGAATTTTCTGATTCAGTAAGTCAGGAATGGGGGCTGAGAATCTACGTTTTTTTCAATTCCCCAGGTTTGGGAACTTATAGTATGAAGAAATGAGCACAGGTTTTACTGCCAACAGATCCTAGTCTGAGTCCTGATTTTGCCCAAGTGATGCAACTTTGGGTGAAAATTCAAAACATTTAGCCTTTTTTTTTTTTCCTGTCTTGAAGAATCACCACTCTGTGAAGTTGTGGTCCACTAAGACCCCCTGTTATTTTTCATATTAAATAAGTGCTATCAAATCTAGTGTCCCTTGACCTTCCCTTGCCTTGGTAGTAGGGTGAAGATGGGGGCTGGGTTACTTGGGAGCTATCCTGTTTTGGGGTGATTGTGTCTACAAAATCTCCCCAATTTGCATTTCCCGTTCCCTCACACCATGTCCCTACTGTTCTGCATCCCCTTCTGTTTTTTGTAACCTTCCTCACTCTGTTTGTTCAGACTCTCCCTGCCCAGCTCCCTGGGAGACTAAAAAAGTGAAACGGCCCCTAGATGGTCTTCACTCACAAAATTCCTTGACCCAACGCCCAAGACCAGCTTGCATTTGGTCCAGGTTGCTCACCATCTCTTTAACCAAAATCCATGCTTAATTTCCGTGGCTGGCACTCAGCCACCTGATGCTCATAAAAAAAGCAAGCGAGCTTCGCCAAGCTGCAGTAACAAGGGGCCTGCTGGCTTTCCGTGTGCTCAGCATTCTTTGAAGGAAGACTGCAGCTATATACCATGAAGAAAGCTTCCTTTTGTTGTTTTGTTATTTAATTAAATGGACTTCGGAGAGAAGGAAAATAAATAAACAAGAGGAGCAAGTGGGGACCCACGTTTGCACTATAATGAGGAAGGAGAGCTCCCTTGAAGCAGAACACCTCTTACCAAAGAGTACAACTTCATTTAGTGCAACATTGCCCCCTACAAATTGTGTTCTCCGTTGTTTTGGGTAGTTAAATGCAAGCTTTTGTAGCAACAACTAGCAGCAGAGAAAGACCCCGAGAGGAGCCGGTCTGAGAGAGAACTTCAGCGGGGATTCGGAAACTAGCACGGTAGAACGGAAAGGAACAGCTGCAGACTCATTTTATGGCTGGACCACGGAAGGCAGAGAGATACCATTATCAGCTCAGAGCTGCACGGCTGGTCGGGGGGAGAGCACAGACCTGCATTCTGAGTACCTGACCAGTGCTTTTTCCAGTGAGAGGTTTTAACGTGGAGGTTAAAAGTGTGGACTTGGGAGCCAGACTGCCTGGGTTCGAAGCCCAGCTCTGCCCCTTCCTGGCTGTACTATGATCTTGGGCAAATTAGCAAATGTCATGGGGCCTTTGTCGGTCAGGGTTCCAGCAGGGGCAGATGGCACACCCAAATTAGGATAACTGGAGGGGGCTACTCACAAGGGAATTCATTCCTGTGGGCAGAGCATAGGGAACCCTGGGGGCTGGTGCAAGAGCCCAGGGCTGCCAACCACCCTGGTGCCGGAAAGAATGAGGAAAGGGAGCCCAGAAGAAGAGAAAGCCCAGCTAGCAGTGGTGTCCTCAGGCTACGAGACACACGCCCAGCCCGGGCCACCTTGCAGGGAAGGGAGCCAGGGGAGCGGATACACACCCCACTCTCTCCATCCCTCCAAAAGCCATACAATATGGAAGCCAGTCGATGTCCTCCATAGAGACCTGGATCCTCCATGGCCAAAGTAAGATGGGGAAGTGGTTTTGTAGGATCTAACAATAATGATCCTCTGTAAGTGGGAATCACAATGGAACCAACTCACAGGTCACTGTGAAGAGTGAGAATGGAATAGAGGCAAAGAGCTTGGCTAGTACACTCTCTCCTAGACAGACAGCACTATAGGACTTGATACACGTAGTAAGCACCATGCTGATGCTGGCTGTGGTTACCACTCAGAGGAAGCCACGAGCACTCTAATCAGGAGACACAGAGAAGGGCTGCACCCCTTCCCCCCCACCAAGTGCTGGCATGGTTCTAGGGGCTGAGGAGGGGTGGTTCCCTCCTCCCTAGCTCAACCTGCCTTCTTGGAGAGAGCCCAGGTCTACACGGAAGGCACACAAAGACTGAAGAGAAGCCTGAGCCCATCACTGAGCCTGAAGTTGGGAAATGGATTATGCTAAAAGGAATGGCTGAGAATTTTGTTTTCAGTCGAGAGAATGGATGAGGTCATACCTACACTTCAACGTGGGCTTGTCAACAGCTGGGAGGGTGAGGATAGATATGTTCCCGTGCTCTGCTGTCAGCTATCAAAGTCCAGGGCCATTCCACGTCTGGGAATACCTGACCTATGCAAGGAAAGGAGGCAAATCCCATTGTCCACGAGATTAAAGGCAAGCGATTCCAGGTCATTGTGGGGTGTCCTGAGCCACTGGAGAGAAAGAAATGGGCCACTTGTCTGCCTGAGAATGGGACAGGACCCACCACAGTCTGAACTGAAGGGCCGGGTGCTGTGTTCACCCTTCTTGGCAGCACGGTAGTGGAGAAGAACCCGGAGACCAGAGTTGGCCTAACGTGGATCGTGGCTGCCCTTAGCTCAGAGGATGTGGGGCTTCCCTATTCCTATTCCGGGGAAGGTGGGTTGTGGGTGGACAGAGCATAGACACAGAGAGACCATTTGCTAATTATCCTCTGTGTGATCCCAGGGGGTGGACTCTGCTCGAACCTCTGCTGGTTGGGGAGTAAAGACCTGGACTAGGCGATACTCAGTCCCGTCCCCTCTCAGCTCTGACACTGTACTTCACATTCCTTTTGTGAGCTTAAACAGGCAATGGTTCCTAGGTCCTAGACAGACAGAAGAACGTCTTGGAAATGACTGCTCTGAGAATCGAGAGTAGTACCATCCGGGATGATGGGTGCCCATCCGTTTACCCTGCTCTCGACCCTTCCCAGCTAAGGCCCTGCTCCATAGTAGACAAGCAGCTACGATGCAGGGCACGAGATGGAAAGTAAACTTTTCTTTTCCTCACAGCCAGAAGTAGCCACTCATGGCTATACCTCTGGCCCCATGCAGGAGAAAAGCAAGACACAAAAGTGTATGTTGGCTGTGACTGAAATTTTGGAAAAAAATATATATCAAGTGTTATCTCTGGGTGGTGAAATAGCAGAGGAATTTACATCTTTTTCCTTGTACTTCATGTACTTATATTTTTTTCATGGTGATTCTGAGTTATGTTAGTTATTTAAAGACTGTGAGTCTCAGTCTGCCATTTTCAACCAAGGTCATCTCTTGAACCTTCTCCATGAGCCAAATGGCTCATGGAAAACAAGGAACTCTCCCTGCCACCACTCTGAGTCATGGAAGAATACCTTCTAGCACTATCAGAAGCCTGGTTGTCATTTCACCCAGCAAAACCACAGCTCTGTCCTGTCAGGGTCCTCTCGTCACCCCAAGCACAAACACCGTGCTATTTCTCACGGCGCCTCTCATGGACTTGTCACTCATCCATAAAACCAGAAGCAACAGCATGGGGCCAAAATTTCAAAAGCTTTCAAAGTCTTTTTCCTTAAATTCTGGAGCCCCCTTGGTTTTATCTGGGCACATGAGCACTGGGCTAGATCTCCTGGTGTGCCTATCAGACCATAATCAGAAATCATAACCAAGTCTAGACAAATCATTGTGAGCAACAGCAATCTTATTACATATCGCCTTATTCATGAAAAGGCCACTTGCCTCAGACAGTGCTATTCCCTGCAAAGACACAAATACTGTAAGGACCCAACTTCAACCATGCAGATGAGGACAGCACCTTCAGACGTCACTGGGCTGAATGTCAGAAGCAGCCTGGGTCTGGTGGGGCAGAGCCAACCCACTTTCCTGGGCCTCTGAATCCAGTCTGTTACGTGAGAAAGAAAGAAGCTTCCATCTTGTGTAACTCACTGTTACATCTTGTCTAACTCACAAAGATACATAGGTATCTTTGTTACAGCAACTTAGCCTCTGCCCTATTTGCAGCTCATCCTGTGTCCTTGGGGAGGTTACTTACACATTCTGGGCCGTAATTCCCTCCATCGGTAAAGCAGAAGTATCAGCATCTATCATGAATTGTTTTGAGAATTAGAATAGTGCACGGGACACACATTACACAGTGCCAGGCACATGGCGAGGTACGGGACAATTAACTGTGGGAGCGACCGCTCATGTACTAACAACCCATCTTTCACATGTCAGCAATCTTGTTCTATGAACATCCGATTCTTCTCTTTGAAGAAAATGTACCTTTCCAGGGAGGTGTGTGCCTGTCAGTCGACCCTACCCCCTCCTCGTTCTGCCTCCTTCCTCAGGTCTTCGTCCCCTCCTACCTCATCGGCACCCCATTCCTGCGGCTAGACACATTGTGGCCTCAATCCCATCCACGTGTCAAAGCCTTTCCCCACGTGATCTTCCAGACTCTGTCCAGTTAGAATCCTTGTCTTTTTCCTGTAGAAATGTCTGCTTGGCCACTACCTGACCCACCCTTTGTACCCTTCTGGCCTAATTTAATTCACTTTGACTTAATTAACTTAACAACGTAAGTTCTGAGCCCACTTGTTTCTGCCAGCTACTTCTCTCCCTGCTTTTCTCATCACTGGTACCCCTTCTATCTCATCCTCATTTCTCAACTTTTAGATTCTCTTGGCTGGAAAACACAGACAGGCCTGCCTAGGAAAGCTGCCTTTGCTCTAGCTGTGCAGGCATCAGATAGCCACAATCCAAGGCCCAAATCCTGGCACTCTACCTAGGGTCCAAATCCTGGCCTTGCCAGGATTTTTGAAGAACATGGCCATGTCCAAATTCCCTAATCGCTATGTTTTGGTTCCCTCATTGTAATATGAGGGAAGACAGCTGTGCCTTCTTCATAGGGTTGCTGAGGCTTAAAAGATGCTAGGCATTAAAATACTTAAAATAAGAAAGGAAAGAGATTTACAATTGATACAATAAAAATTTTAAAAAATCATAGGAAACTACCATGAGTAGTTTTGTGCCAACAATTTGGACAAACCTAGAGAAATGGATGAATTCCTACAAACATACAAGCTACAAAGACTGAATCATGATGAAAGAGAAAATCTGAACAGACCAATTACTAGTACGGAGATTAAATCAGTAATCAAAAACCTCCCAACAAACAAAAGTCCCAGGCCAGATGGTTTCACTGATGAATTCTACCAAACGCTGGAAGAAAATTAATACCAATCCTTCTCAAACTCTTCCAAAAAATAGAAGAGGAGGGAATCCTTCCAAATTCATTTTATGAGGCCAGCAATATGCTGATATCAAAATCAGACAAGGATACCACCAGAGAAGAAAATTACAGGCCAATGACCCTGGTGAACATAGATACAAAAATCCTCAACAAAATATTAGCAAATTTAAATTCAAATTTCATGCACTGAAAGGATCATCATACAGTATGATCAACTGGGATCTATTCCAGGGACGGGAAGATGGTTCAGCATCCCCCAAATCAGTCAATGTGATATACCACATAAGCAAAATGAAGGATGAAATTCGTGTGATCATCTCAATAGATATAGAAAAAGCATCTGACAGAATTCAAGGATCATTCATGATAAAAATTCTTAACAAACTAGGTGTAGAGGAAACATATCTCAATGCAATAAAGGCTGTATATGACAATCCTACAGTTAATATCATATTCAGTGATGAAAAGCTGCAAGCATTTCCTCTTAAATCAAGAACAAGAAAAGGATACCCACTCTCGCCATTTTTATTTAACATAGTGTTGGAAGTCCTAGCCAGAGTAGTTAGGCAAGAAAAACATATAAAAGGCATCCAAATTGGAAAGGAAGAAGTAAAACTGTCAACCTTTGGATGTGACATGATACAATACAGAAAACACTAAAGAATCCATCAGAAAACTGTTAGGACTCATAAACAAATTCAGTAAAGTTGCAGGATACAACACCAATACTCTGAAATCTGTTGCATTTCTCTACACTTGTTTAGGGTGTCAGAAAGAGAAATGAAGAAAACAATCCCACTTACATTTGCGTCAAAAAGAACAAAATGCCTAGGAATTAATTTAACTAAGACAGTGAAAGACCTCTATATTGAAAAGTACATGACATTAATGAAAGAAATTGAAACAACACAAATAAGTGGAAAGATACTCTGTGCTCATGGATTGGAAGACTCAATAGTGTTAAAATGTCCATGCTACCTAACATAATGGACAGATTCAGTGCAATCCCTGTCAAAGTTCCAATGGCCCTTTTCACAAAAATAGAACAAACAATCCTAAAATCTGCATGGAAGCACAGAAGACTCTGATAGCCAAAGCAATCTTGGAAAAGAAAAACAAAGTTAGAGGCATCATGCTCCTTAATTTCAAAGTATGTTACAAAGATGTAGTCATTAAAACAGTATGGAATTGACATAAAAGCAGACACATAGAACAATGGAACAGAATAGAGAGCTCAGAAATAAACCCAGACATATATGGTCACTTAATTTATGACAAAGGAGATAGGAATATGCAACGGGGAAAGGACAGTCTCTTCAATAAATGGTCTTAAGAAGGCTGGACAACCATATGCAAAAAATAATAATAATAACTCAACCACTATCTTACAACATACATGAAAATTTACTTAAAATAGAATAAAGACAAAGACCCAAAACTGTAAAACTCCTAGAAGAAATCATAAGTGACAAGCTTCTTCACATGATTTTTTAAATCTGACATCAAAAGCAAAAGAAACAAAAGCAGAAATAAGCAAGTCAGACAACATCAAACTAAAAAGGCTTCTGCACAGTGATGGAAACCACCAACAAAATGCAAAGGCAACCTACTGATGAGGGAAAATATTTGCAAATCATGTAGCTGATAAGGGACTAATAACCCATGAACTCATCTGACTCAATAGCAAAAACAAAACAAAACAAAACAAAACCCCATGTAATCTGAGTTAAAAAGGGCCAGAAAATCTGATTAAACAATTTCTTTCCCAAGGACACTTATAGATGGCCAAGAGGTACATGAAAGAATGCTTAATGTCATCATCAGGGAAATGCAATCAAAACCACAATGAAATACCACCTCACACCCGTTAGAATGGCTCATATCAAAAAGACAAGAAACAACAAGTGTTGGCGAGGATGCAGCGAAAAAGGAGCCCTCGTGCTCCGTTGGGGGGAATGTGAATGCGTGCAGCCACTATGAAAAACATTATGGAAGGTCCTCAAAAAGTTAAAAATAGAACTACCCTATGGCCCAGCAATTTCACTCATGGGTATTTATTCAAAGAAAATGAAAACACTAACTCGAAAAGAGATCTTCACCCTTGTGTTCACTGCAGCATCATTTAAACAATAACCAATAAATAGAAGCAAACCAAGTGTCCACTGACACATGAAGGTAAATATACATTTGACCCTTGAATGATGCAAGGGTTAGGGACTCCAACCCCTGTGTAGCCAAAAAATCTGTATATCACTCTTGACTCTCCCCAAACTGAACTATTAAATATCCTACTGTTGACCAGAGGCCTTACCAACAACAAATAGTGGATTAAAACATATTGTGGGGGTGCCTGGGTGGCTCAATGGGTTAAGCCTCTGCCTTCAGCTCAGGTCATGATCTAAGGGTCCTGGGATCGAGCCCCCCATTGGGCTCTTTGCTCAGCAGAGAGTCTGCTTCCCCCTCTCTCTGTCTGCCTCTCTGCCTACTTGTCTGATCTCTCTCCCTATATCAAATAAATAAATAAAGTCTTTTTTTAAAAGTATTTTGTATATTATATGTATTACATACTATATTCTTAATGTGAGCTAGAGAAAAGAAAACGTTCTAACAAAATTCATTAGGAAAAGAAAACATGTTTACAGTACTGTACTATAAAAAAACCCATGTGTAAGTGGACCTGTGCGGTTCAAACCCTTGTTATGTACAGGTCAACCATATACACAGTGGAATACTATTCAGCCATTAAAAACAGATCTTGCCATTTGTGACAATGTGAAAGGACCTGAAGGGTATGATACTAAGTGAAATGATTCAAACAGAGAAAGGCAAAATCCAGTTCTTGATACAAAGAACAGATTGGCAGTTGCCGGGGATGGGGGAAGGTGGATGGGGGAAATGGGTGAAGGGGGTCAAAGTAGAAGAAGAAAAAGCTGTTAAAAACAAACTCCTGAATATAAGCCCACAATAAAGTTAAAAGGAAAACTAGGAACTGGATAATAAAATTTCTACATAACAGGTTAAATGTTAATTTGTTAAATGTAAGAAGTGTTTTTTTGCTTGTTTGTTTTTTTAAGATTTTTTTATTTGGGGGACTCAGAGTCAAGATGGCGGAGGAGTAGCAGATTGAGATGACATCAGGTCACAGGAGTTCAGCTGGATAGTTATCAAACCATTCCAAACACCCACACACCCAACAGGAGATCGAAGAGAAGAGCAGCAATTCCAGGAGCAGAAAATCGACCACTTCCTGAAAAGTAGGATGAGCAGAGAACTGAATCCGAAGCAACTTGGCAAGATAGACTGTGGGGGGAGGGGCTGGCTCCCAGCAAGCAGCGGAGCAACAGAGCACAAAATCAGAACTTTTAAAAGTGACTGAAGGACGTCACTCCAGAGGCTAAGCAGAAGTGGAGCCCTCGTGGGGACAATGGGGTCACAGAAGGATTTGGGGTGTCTGAGTGTGGCAGAGCTCCCAGGTATCAGAGCAGGGAAGCTGGCTACAGAGACAGAGCCGGAGGAGTGAGCTTTCAGCTCGGGGTTACCTTAAACCATGATCTGTGGCATAGTCGGGCCACTGCTCTTCGAGCAGTGACCCCACAAGTGACAGATCTGGGGAGACTCACCTTCCTTCTCTGGAGGCAGGAATCTACTGGGTTTGGAGACTCCAAATGGGACTGTGCACTAGAGACAGAAACACTTGGTCACAGGCCAGAGACCAGAAAAACGGGAGGGACTGATGGCTTTTCTCCAAGGGCACACTGAGGAGTGGGGCCCCAAGCTCTCGGCTCCTAGGGGCTGGAGATTGGAGGCTGCCATTTTCATTCCGATCTCCAAAGCTCTACGGAAAGCATTCAGGGAACAAAAGCTCCTGAGCGCGAACTGGAGCAGATTACTTACCCCAGCCCCTGGCAAGGGCAGTGCAATTCCACCTCAGGCAAAGACATTTGACAATCACTGCAACAGGCCCCTCCCCCAGAAGATCAGCAAGAACATCCAGCCAAGAACAAGCTCGGTGATCAAGGAGAACAGCAGAATTCTGGACATGGGGAAAGCAATGCATGGAATTCATGGCTTTCTCCCCATGATTATTTAGACTTGCAAAGTTAAATTAAATTTTTTAATTTTTTTTCTTATTCTAATCTTTTATTACTTTTCCTCTTTTAACGTTTTTAAACTAGTTTATCTTAACAATATCTTCCTAAAAAATCTTTTTAAACCTTTATTATTATACTGATATTTTATCCTTCATTGTATCTAACTTTATTTTTTGTATACATATAGGGTTTCTTCTTCTAAAAAATTTTGGGATACAATTTCCTGTAATAGATCAAAAATATACTCTAAATCTAGCACAGGGCACTTTGTTCTAGTCTCCAGCCTGAGCAAATTCTCTCTGCTTTCTTTTTATTTCTTTTTCCAACCAACTTATCTTATCAAACCCTTTTTTAGAACTTTTAAAAATGTTCATCTTTATAGTCATATTTCATCCCTTCATTGTGTTTTCCCTTATTTTTGTATATATGTAAGTTTTTCTTTCTTTAAGATTTTGGGAGGCGGTTTCTTCTAAGAGACCAAAATACACCCAAAATCTAGTGGGTGGCTCTGTTCTATTCACCAGTGTAATATATATATATATATATAAATTTTTTTGAACTTCTCTTTACCCCCTTTCTCCTCCCCCCTATTTGGGGTCTCTTCTGATTTGGTTAGCATACATTTTTCTGCAGTCTTTGCCACCCTTTAGTATTTTATTCTCTTGTTCATATATACTTATCTGTATAAAATGACAAGGTGGAAAACAAAACAAAACAAAAAACAACAAGAGGCAGTACCAAAGGCTAGGGACCTAATCAATACAGACATTGGTAATATGTCAGAGCTAGAGTTCAGAATGATGATTCTCAAGGTGCTAGCTGGGCTCAAAAAAGTCATGGAAGATATTAGAGAAACCTATGTGGAGAAATAAAAGCCCTTTCTGGAGAAACTAAAGAACTAAAATCTAACCAAGCTGAAATCAAAAAAGCTACTAATGAAGTGCAATAAAAAACGGAGGCTCTTACTGCTAGGACAAATGAGGCAGAAGAGAGAATTAGTGATATAGAAGACCAAATGACAGAGAATAAAGAAGTTGAGCAAAAGAGAGACAAACAACTACTGGACCACAGGGGAGAATTCGAGAGATAAATGATACCATAGATGAAACAATATTAGAATAATTGGGATTCCAGAAGAAGAAGAAAGAGAGAGGGGGGGCATAAGGTATATTGGAGTGAATTATTGTAGAGAATTTCCCTAATATGGCAAAGGGAACAAGCATCAAAATCCAGGAGGCACAGAAAACCCACCTCAAAATCAATAAAAACAGGTCCATACCCCATCATCTAATAGTAAAACTTACAAGTCTTTGTGACAAAGAGAAAATCCTGAAAGCAGCTCGGGACAAGAAGTCTGTAACATACAATGGTAGAAATATTAGATTGGCAGCAGACTTATCCACAGAGACCTGGCAGGCCAGAAAGAACTGGCATGATATATTCAGAGCACTGAATGAGAAAAACATGCAGCCAAGAATACAATATCCAGCTAGGCTATCATTGAAAATAGAAGTAGAGATAAAAAGCTTCCAGGACAAACAAAAACTAAAAGAATTTGTAAAGACCAAACTAGCACTATGGGAAATATTGAAGCAAAGAGAGAGCATAAAAGTAGTAGACCAGAAAGGAACAGAGACAATATACAGTAACAGTCACCTTACAGGCAATACAATGGCACTAAATTCATATCTTTCAATAGTTACCCTGAATGTAAATGGGCTAAATGCCCCAATCAAAAGACACAGGGTATCAGGATGGATAAAAAAACAAAACCCATCAATATGCTGTCTACAAGAAACTCATTTTAGATCCGAAGACACTTCCAGATTTAAAGTGAGGGGGTGGAAAAAAATTTACCAAATAAAATCTTAAAAAAAAACAACAATTTACCATGCTAATGGACATCAAAAGAAAGCTGGGGTGGCAATCCTTATATCAGATAAATTAGATTTTAAGCCAAAGACTATAATAAGTGATAAGAAAGGACAGTATATCATACTCAAAGGGTCCCTCCAAAAAGAAGAGCTAACAATTTTAAATATCTATGCCCCTAACATGGGAGCAGCCAACTATATAAACCAATTAATAACAAAATCAAAGAAACACATCAACAATAACACAATAATAGTAGGGGACTTTACCACCCCCCTCACTGAAATAGACAGATCATCCAAGCAAAAGATCAATAAGGAAATAAAGGCCTTAAATGACACACTGGACCAGATGGACATCACAGATATATTCAGAACATTTCATCCCAAAGCAACAGAATACACATTCTTCTCTAGTGCACATGGAACATTCTCCAGAATAGACCACATCCTGGGTCATAAATTAGGTCTCAACCAGTATCAAAAGATTGGGATCATTCCTTGCATATTTTCAG
>PISX010013884.1:0-54905 GCA_004024625.1 Mellivora capensis | reverse complement strand
CACTCCTCGGCTCTGTCTCTGTAGCCGGCTTCCCGCTCCGATACCTGCTAGCTCTGCGACACTCAGACACCCCCGCTCCTTCTGTGACCCTGCGGGACCTGGGGCCACGCTGACCCCGCGTGGGCTTCACCCCGGTTTAGCCTCTGGAGCGATGTCCCTCCGTGGAGCAGACTTTTAAAAGTCCCGATTTAGTGCTCCGCTGCTCCGCCGCTTGCCGGGAGCCGGCCCCTCCCCCACGGTCTATCCTCCCGTCGCTTTTGATTCACTTTTCTGCCAGTCCTACCTTCCAGAAAGTGGCTGATTTTCTGTTTCCAGAATTGCTGTTCTTCCTCTCTTTGATCTCCCGTTGGATTTGTAGGTAGTTCGCAATGTTTTGATAAGCTATCTAGCTGATCTCCTGCTACCTGATGTCGTCTCAGCTGCTACTTCTCCGCCATCTTGCCCCCATCCTGAGTCCTAAAGTACATTGAATGCTAAATTGTTTTATAAGTTATAGTCCTTTTAAAATAATCTTTTTTAAAATTTACATAAAAATCCTCTCATTTTAGTTTAAATATCAAGATAATATTTAGATTATCCACTAAGATATTATTAACTATACTTTTTTTTACTATGCTGAGTGCTGTAATTTGACTATACTTTCATTTGACTATACTTTTCTGAGTGTTGTAATTATGTAATAATATAGTCTAGCCAGTCAGAAAAATTTGCCTGAATCCCCACTCTTCTTTGTTTATAAAGTCTTGGTTGTTTGTATTATGTTTCATAAAACATTAGCCTCAAAAGTACTTAGCTTTATGGCTTTAATTTCAAAACTTATTGCCTTGAATAATCATTGCTGTCACCACAAGAGTAGAAATTCTTGCTAAATACTTACCAGTTCTTGCCAAGAATTGTACTCAAAGACATTGTCCATTCAGTTGTTCAATCAATTCCATTCTGGTTTGTTTACAATTTGATTATATTTTACTTAACAACTTAAAAAAATCTTAATTCCATGATACTCATGAAATAGATGATGATTTTTCATTAATAACACCTCCTTTGTTATATAAATATTTGTTCTTTAATATAAAATTATAAAATTTGCTTCAGAAAAAATCTTTTGCATTACATATTGAGAATATTTTTATTAAAGTGTAGCATATATAGGGGTTCATTTACTGGTTCCTTAAAATTTACCAAGATGAAGAGATACGTTCTAGAGGTTTTGAACATAGCTGAGGGCTTGCAGAAGAGTCTAAATCACTGAAGACATAGCCTGTTTGGAGGGGAAATGGACCTGAAGATCTCTTAAGGCAGTGTAGAAAAGTGGTAAATAAGTGATAATTTGAGAGATATCATATCCATCTTTCCTGATGGTCACATAAAATTAAAGGTGTATTATTCAGTCTCTCCTTGGGTTAAGAGAAGTACCAAGGTTCAGATGGCATCACTGTATGGGGATGAAGGACAGATACCAGAAATCCTGTCCAAGTGCAATCATAGCTTGAATTGATCATTCCTCCAAGTTTTTCCAAGGCAGTCCTGATTTATGCCTCTTTTTCAGTTTATTTAATGTCTGCTCCATTTCACTCGTTACAATAAAGTATCCTTGTTTGCGTAATAAATTATATGGGTTTTCTGTCAAACCATATTGTCAGACTGAGCCACCCAATAAATGGGTTAGGTAAGAAAATGGAAATAAAATGACATAGTCAAAGCTATATGATGTGAGGAAAAAGGAATCATGCAGAAGCATAGGTTAAGGGTAGATGCTTCTTGATTCTTTCTATTACTAGAGAGCAGGTATTTCCAACAATATTTTGTACATTTTCATCTCAAGTTATTTTGGTTTTGATTAAAATATCTGTGTGTGAATGAGTAGGCACATCTAAGGAAAGAATCTAGAAAGTATTGTACCTATCCTGTCAAAGACAAAAAAAGGAATGTAGTCATTGTTCCTTGTAAAAGAAAATAATTCTTCCTTGAGAGGCCATATATATATATATATATATATATATATATATATGCTGTCAGATAGAATATTGGTTATAAAACAGAAATTACTATCCTATGTACACACTAAATAGTGCGTATTATTGTTTAAAATGGAACACTTCAAGTAATATTTGTGGTCTCTGGGAGCACCTGGGTGGCACCAAGGGTTATGCACCTGACTCTTGGTTTCAGCTCAGGTCCTGATCTCAGGATCCTGAGATGGAGGTCGGCTTCTTGCTGTGGGCTCAGTGCAGAGTAGGCTAAAGTTTCTCTCTCAGCTAAAACTTTCTCTCTCCCTCTCCCCTCTGCACCGCCACCCCCCCCCACCGCCCCCAACACATGTGCGCTCGCTCTCTCTCTCTCTCTCAAAAAATAAATAGTTAAATCTTTAAAAAATATAGTTGTGGTCGCCATATTTAATAAAGCAATCAGAACAGATTATGATAAATAGGAGAAAGAACTGAGTTCAAATTTGTCTCCTGATCATAGATAATAAAATCTCCACAGCAAATATTAAATATTGAATATTAATTTTAGAATGCTTTTAACAAAATATACTGTTGGATTACATTAAAAGATGTGGGATTGCAAGACCATTTTTTATCATCAGGTTTGTTTACTCAATAAAGCAAAACAAAAACATTTGTGGCTTAGAAAATTTAGGAACAGTTGTGATATGAAGACTGATTATAAAAGTAAAATAAATGAAGCAATAAGGTTTACTTTGTCAGGTAGCATAATAATTCATAAGGCAGGATATGTAATTCATAAGCATAGATCTGTTTTCCAGTTGATAAATTATCCTATATGTAAAAAACATATGGGCATATATTTACTTTGAAATGCATTATGTTATTCAGACACTGCAGAAATGATCAAAATTTCAAAATCAAAAAATCAAAATAGTATACATTTTTAAAGTTTTTTATTTTTCTTAGACCTATAAGTGTTTACTTTTATTTATGTTCAGTTTATCTTGACAAATACACAAATTTATTGCATTCCAGGGAATCATACATGAATTGTCCCCTCTTAAAAGTAGTCTGCTTTGGGTACCTGGGTGGCCCAGTGGGTTAAAGCCTCTGCCTTTGGCTTAGGTCATGATCCCAGGGTCATGGGATCGAGCCCCGCATCAGGCTCTCTGCTCAGCAGGGAACCTGCTTCCTCATCTCTCTCTGCCTGCCTCTCTGCCTACTTGTGATCTCTGTATGTCAAATAAATAAATAAAATCTTTTTAAAAAGTGGTATGTTTTTACAGTTAGATATAGATAAAAATAAATAAATTTTTATTTTTGTTTCATTAAATTATGTTGTATGCACTATTCAGGGTACTGATGCAGTGTAGTTTGAAAGGTGAACAGATGGGATTTTATTTTTAGCTCACATTAGCACACCCCATCAAACACTCACTTGCCTGGTACAGCAGCATAATATAGCTTACAACTTTAAAGTATAGCTTTGCCAGTCACGTAAAATTCATATAATAAAAGAAAAATGTGGAATAAATATTCAATTATAACTGATGATCGCTGAGTTGATAAAGCTATTTACTATAAACACGTGGTAAAGGAAAACGTCATTTATATTGCTGGAATATATCCAGCTCTAAGCAATGTATAAGTAGCAAGATATTTTTTCATTTAGAATTACTTCTTTCAAGCAGGATTTCCAATGGAAAAGAGGAGAAAAAAATAAGGGTTCAATGAAACCTGTTGAAGCAAATTAAAGAGATAATTTTCTATCAAGATTATGATCTTCACTTTGCTTGAGGTATCATTTCTAATGTAGCATAAACTGTGATTTAAAAAAATTCAAAATGTTTAAAACAGATGGCTTTGAAGAATAAAATCAATTATCTTTTTTGGTCTACAAAAAGTTTATGCATTTTTAAAATATTGTCCTAAAATTTTAAATAATACTTTATATAAATGTAGTTTTCTTACCTCAACTTTTCAAGGAAGTTAATTTTACTCCTCACCAAGTACTTTATTATTATTGGCCCAGTTTTTCATCTGGGTACCTGGAATAGGGAATTTATGATTAATTTTTAAATATCACCTTGGTGATTCAGAAAACCTGTGAAACCCTCTAATTCTAGGCCATACTTTCTCAATGGGGGTAATATCATCCCAAAGCAAGTAAAAATGACTTATTGGTAAGGAAATTTAAAAATTCTACTCTTCTTAAGCATAAAGCACAGATACATAGAAATATATAAATAGATACATTTGTGGCATTAATATTTCATAGGAAAAATGTCTAAAAATGCTACTTATAGCGGTTATTATTTTAAAAAAATGTTAAGAAATGATGCTCTGGTCTTCCTTCCTTCCCCCCTCTTTTGAAATTGAAGTACATTTTACATGTAATACAGTTAACTGACCTTAACCATGGACTTAAATGCTTTTGGCAAATGCACATACCCAAATCAAGAAAAAATAATTTTTCATCATGACTAGCAATTTCTGCCAGCTACTTTCCAGAGATGTATGTTTGTATTTCTGTGTTTAATTTCTATCACTGTAGGTTAATTTTTCCTCATGAGTTTTATATAAATAGAATCATATAATATCTAATCTTTGTTACTTTTCCTTGGGGAGTTTCTGTGAAAATTGCATGCTATGAATATGATGTCACTTATCTTTTCTTTTGCTAATAAACATATAAGTTTTTTTTTCCAGCCTGTGGCTTACTAATAAAGCTGCTATGAGCATCTTGTATTAGATTTTTGTAGAAATATTTTTTTTAGAAAGACATTTCTTTTGGGATATACCAGGGTGAGTCTGAGATTGCTGGGTTATAGGATAAGTGTATGTTTAACCTTATAAGAAACTGTTAGAAGGTTTTCTAAAATGAAATTTTAACATTCCCATCAGCAACTTAAGAAAGTGCTAGTTGCTTCACATTCTTGACAGCACTTGGTATTGCCACTCTTTAACTTTTATACATTTTACTGCATATCTCATTGTGGCCAGCCAACAGATCTTATCTTTACTTAAACTTTTGTTATAATTTATTCATCAAAAATTTTTGCATTGATTTTGAGTTTTTTAAAGTTGCATTAAAATGTCATTTATTTTGATCACTATGTTGTTGTTGTTGTTTTTTAAGATTTTATTTATTTATTTGACACAGAGAGATCACAAGTAGGCAGAGAGGCAGGCAGAGAGAGAAGACGAAGGAGGCTCCCCGCGGAGCAGAGATCCGGATGTGGGGCTCGATCCCAGGACCCTGAAACCACGACCTGAGCCGAAGGCAGCGGCTTAATCCACTGAGCCACCCAGGTGCCCCCATCACTATGTTTTTGTACCTCCCTTAAATTTTGTTCTGGAGGAATGCCTCACCAAATCCTATCCCTGGCTCTTTAATCTGCATTTTCTTGATGACTAATGAAAACCTCTACATGTGTTTACACCTAATCCTTGAAACATTTGTCTGAATGGCAACAGTCCTGTTATTAACCTTCATTTATTGATTGTGGTTTAACAATCTTCTGAATAATGCCCAGATGTCAAATATTTTCTGCTTGATTGTATTTCTCATTGTTTGGTGGGAAATTTAAGAAGATTTTCCCCCACATCTGATGTTGACTTCAAAATGAGATTAGCCTATTAATGTATCCAGGTCTGGCATTTCTCCTTTCCCTCTTTCAATCCTCCCAAAGGAGGAAGAGACACTTATTCTAGTGGTAAATTTAGAAAGAAAAACAAACAAACAAATAAAAATCAACAAAAAAACCCTCTTCCTGTTGATTCCAACCCCTTCCTTGTGGGGTAAAGACAATTTTTTTTTTTTTTTTTTTGGGTAGAGACAATTTTGCCAGAAGTTTTAAAGCAATCTTCCCCGTGGGAGAGGTAACATGGTGTCATCAGTGGCTCTGTGGGTAAATGTGCCTAAATCATGGGTTTAATATAAAGAAATTCAAATGTACATATATAAGTAAAATTGCCAACTTACAGGAGAGGGAGCTGTTTTTTATTTCATGTGCTGATGTAGTTCTTTTATTTTCCAGTTGGTTGTGAAGCAAAGTGGAAAAGAAGAGGTGCATATGTGTGTGTACATAATAGTATAATAATAAAAAAAATTACAGAAAGGTGAGATCTGAGAGTGTAAAATGTTTAATTTCAGAGGAAAAGGAAAAAATACTGTAAAAATTTAAGACAGTAAGTCATAAACCTTATCCAAGTTATATAGTAGTTCATGTTTATATAACAAATAGATTAGTTCTATTTAATCAGAGAGTTTTAAATAGAAATGTGGCAAACAATATCAAATATATAAAAACCTGGAAAAAAGTGATTTCAGAGGAAAAAATCATCAAAAATATCAGACAAATGCCACATATTATATTTTTTATCTGCCTCAGTTAGGCATATGATTCCAATATTTAAAAATATCCAGACTTCTAACAGTTAGGGAAATGGCTCACAATTGTTTTTTAATTCCATATTGCACATGGTTGATTAGAAAATAAATCACTTAAGCTACAAAGAATCAGGAGAGTTTTTATTCAGATATTTTATCTCTGACATAGACGTGCAGATCTGAAAAAGAAGACAACCATTGAAACACTTTTCCTCACTAGCTTTCAGTTATTGCATGATTAAGTGTTGATACAAAAGCAATAATTATGGTTATTCTATTGTAATTCAAGGATGTTGATTACATTTGTAATTTAAGTTAATTTAGCAAAGTTAAATTTAAACAAAGATTTATTCATCGTATAAAAAAATAAACTAATTCAACTGACAAAACAAATTGCAGGGGTAGTAGTATTGTTTCCGAGGGATTGTCTCTATTCTTTTCAGTAAATTATCTTTAAATTACTACTATTAAATCTATTTGAGAATGTATTACTGTTGGAATATGGGGAAAAAATCTTTAAATGCCACAGTTATGTCTATGGTAGTATATTTACCTCTCACAACCATTAATCTTAATTTTTTTCCTAATCACTCACAGTTTTAGATTCAATGCTTATGTTTTACACTAAAAGAAAAACTGTTAGGGAGTGCTTAGCAGGTTGTCAGTAGAGTATGCGACTCTTGATCTCAGGGATCATGTGTTCAAGACCCCCCCCCACTGGGTGTAGAGACTAATTAAAAACAACAACAACAACAACAACTGTTAAATTATTGACCAATTCCCTCAGTGATAGACAGTTCCTTAGAATAAAAATAAGAAAGTAGTCTTGTAATTGAGTACTTGTCTCTAAAGAATACCTTGCCATACACCAGTGCAAGCTACAAAGTGTGGCTGTACCCTGCCTTAGTACAGTTGTCTATCACTTGAAATCTACAGCTGACCATCACTGCCAGCTAAAATTTTGCAATTCACAATATATGGAATAATGTGATTTACAGTGAAAAGTTTACATTTTTATCAAAATATTGATGCTTTACATTGTATCCCATGAAAACTTTAATAAATGGATCAGACAACAAATGCAATTTCTAAAATCTTAAAACTTCTAGGAGAAAACAGGAGAAAAATCTTTGTGGTCTTGGTTAAGCAAAGACTTTTTAGCTATAACACCGAAAGTATGATCCACCAAAAGTTATAAATTATCCTTCATCAAAATTAAGAACATACTGCTCTTTAAAAGATACTATTAAGAGAAAGAAAAGCAAAGTGAAAAGTTGGGAGAAATGTTTAAAAATATCACACACACACACACACACACACACACACACACACACACACGAGGGGCCCAGCATGGGGCCCAACATAGAGCCCAGCATGGAATCCAGCATGGGGCTTGAACTCACCTCCCTGAGGTCAGGCCTGAGCTGAGATCGAGAGTCAAGTGCTTTACCGACTGAGTCACCCAGGTCCTCCCAAAGTCATATTTCTGACAAAGGATTTGTATCTAGAATACACAGAGAACTCTCAAATCTCAATAAATAGCAAACAACTGATTAAAAATAGGCAAAAGTTGCACATGGTTAAGTGACCAAATATATACAGATGGATTTTAAACACATGAAAAGACACCCAACATCATTAATCATTTTAAATTTCAAATTAATATCATAATTAAATATGACTAAAATCTACTAGAATGGCTAAATTTTAAAACAAGACAAATTTAATAAATAGTCAATACAAAGTTCCGGCTAGGATGTTAAGCAATTGGAAATCTCATACATTTTGGTATGAATGAAAAATGGGTCATTTTAATTAACAAAGTGAAGGAGTATTGTAATATGCTTCTTAAAAAATATATAACTCATAAAACTTAAGATGGCAAATTCATACTAAATATCCAGTATTTTGAGCATAAAAATGTTTCTATTTTAACATTAGAAGACCAGCTTTTCCTCAATTGCTCTCAGTGAATAGTAAACAAATTTTTAAGAGGCACCTAATTATTAGTCAGCTGAGGTTAGTCACCCACCTTGCCAGTTTTCTAGATTTAGAGATCCTGATGTTTTAAGCTTTCCAACACCACGACACCTGCTGAGGTAGCAGCAGAGTCTCTTTAGGGATTGGAAAATGAAAGTTCTACTTTAGAGCACAGAGAACCTTAGTCTCAGATCAGGAAAATTTCTCTTAGAGAATTTTAACACATGAAAATGTATATATGTGTGTGTGTGCATGTGTGTATCTGTGAACATCACAGACTTTCATTTGATTGTGGCTCAGAGAATGCCTTCAATCTTGGACAAATTGTCTTGATTTGGAGTAAATTTCATTTATCACTTATTTTCAAGGGCCCCTTTTCTCCTTCCCTCTGTTGTCTCTGTAAAATTGCTGCTAGACTGTGGAGCTTATAAGTCTGTCTTCAAGTTCTTAAAAAGTTATTTAATGAGGGGTGCCTGGGTGGCTCAGTGGGTTAAGCCGCTGCCTTTGGCTCAGGTCATGATCTCAGGGTCCTGGAATCGAGTCCCGCATCGGGCTCTCTGCTCAGCAGGGAGCCTGCTTCCCTCTCTCTCTCTGCCTGCCTCTCTGTCTACTTGTAATCTCTAAAAAAAAAAAAAAGTTATTTAATGAAACCTACATCTTTGTTTACATGTACTGATTGCTGGAGAATTCCTCAGCCAGATCCTTGTGCTCACTAATCTTAGAGGCATGTGTTCCATTTTTATCTGGCCATCATTTTTCCCCAGGCAAATTTTGGCAACTGCATTTTTATTTCTAGCACTTGTGATTATTTCCCTCTGTGTAATAGCATTTTGGGGAGAATGCAATCTATGTAAATATGCCTTCTATATTGTTTTAAATGGTCTTCAATGTCTTCTATTAGTTCTTCAGCATTTTAATCATTTTATGGTGGATGTGATACTCTTCTTTAGTGATACCCTTCTTTAGGTGGATGTGGTACCCTTCTTTAGGATTATCTTAAAAACAGATGATCTTTTTTTGTTAGTGTTTCTTTTTGAAGATCTAAAATGAACGTCACCTGTAACTATAGTGTATTTTTTTAGCCAAAAGGAGCACCTATTGTCTTTTGCAGTGAATATTAGTTTTTGTTTAGAGGAGCTCTGCCTCTGAAAATTGCATGGGACAGTAGTGCTGATTCTTGGCAGGGATTAGTGCTGGGTCATTGCATGCTGTCAGGATGCACAATGTCCTAACCAGCCACTTTGTTTTCTGGGTAGGGTGACAGAGTCCATATCCCTCAGATGAATTGCAATTTGTCAGGGGTGCTACCCATTACTTTCATCCAGTGCATGTTTGAAGGGTTCTTTTTGTTCTCTTTTTTGTACTACTGCCATACATATACATAAATTTGGTGCTTGATTTGGAGTGCAAATATCAGAATCAATTGCTATAAATTTGGAAAAATAAGCCTGCTGATTTATTCCCTTTTTTAACTATTTGCCAAGAGAAAATCCTCTTCATTTATCTTTCATTACTTCTGATCTTGAGATTATTCCTTGACTCCACTAGGAAAACTCACTGGGGCATTCCTATCAGTCACCTTAACGAATTCATGTGAGAATTAAACATAATAATGTATATGTGGCTTAGCCTATAAGTATTGAATAAATATTGTTGCTATTGTAGATGTAGATTTTGTGACTATCATACTATTTACTAAATACAGACACTGGGAAAATAGTAATTTCATATATTATGGTGAATCATCCTTTCTTTTAGTAAACTGGAGAACAAGAACTTATAACACAAATGGCACAATAGGGTTGCAATGCTGAAACACAAATGATCTAACTTTGGCAAGCAATTCTTTTAAGCTGGACTTAAACACATTCATTTTTTTGTAGAGAAAATTGATCAGAAAGTTGTATATTCATATTGCATGAGCATACACCTTAAAATTTGTTTTTTGGAGTTTGTGTAAAGAAGCAATCTTTGATAATGAGAATTTTTATTTAGTAGTCATTCTTTTTCTTATTAGAAATATCTTCCATTTGGGAGGTTCAGTTTTGGGTTAATTTGGTTCCCACAATGTTTTAAATCTTCATTTAAAAAAATATATAGATTCTAGGAAAATGTCTTTATTTTTCTTTCAGGCACTCCAAAATGTTTGTTCTTGGTATATGATTCATATTAATTTTTACTGGAGGCAGATGCAATAACCAAAGAAGGCGTTAGAGAATAGAATTCAGCTTAATCTCTATTTTTAGTTTGAATTGCAGCTGTAATAGAAAAAAAGAAACAGAAGAAATGTAGCTTGGAAACAGTAATGACTAAGCTTCTGGATCTATTTTGTATGTAAAGTACTTTTTGCTAATTGAGCTGATCTTTCCTGTCAACATAAGTGTGCATATGAGGTAAGAGAGAATCTAAATTAACTCATCCAAATATCATTGCTTTTATTAGTTTTATATCTGCTTAAGTGAATGACTGGTAAAATCAAATGATTATTCCAAAGAGTATATGTAAAAAGCCTAACAGCAATTGTTCCATATCACTTTAACATTTTTTTCAAGGTAATTGAAGTATAATTTACATTCAGCTAAAAACATCACCAATCTTAAGTTTACAATCCAGTGAGTTTTAGTAAATTCATAAAGTTGTGCAACTATGCCCACAATCTGGTTTTAAAATAATCAAGTCACCCCCGAAGAGTGTCCTCCTAATAACCCATTACAGTCAATCTCCACTCCCACCACCAGCTCCAGTAAGCACTGATTTTTTGTTGATATATTGTTTCTTTTTCTAGAAATTTCATATATCCAACATTCTAAAATAAGGAGACATTTATCTCTTCCTTCTTTCAGTTAGCATAAATTTTTCTAAGTCATGTTAGTGTATGTATCAATAGTTTGTTTCTTCTTTATGTTCTATGTATTCTATTGAAAGAATGTGTTATATTTTTTGTTTATCTATTTGGCACTAGATGAATATTTGAATAATTTCCAGTTTGAAGCTATTATGGATAACTGCTTCTATTAAAAGTTTTGTATAAGGTTTTTGTGGAGATATGAATTCATTTCTATTGGGTAACTATCTAGGAGAGAAAATTTGGCAGTGTATGCTAAGTGTATGTTTAAGTCACTAAAATATTCTAAGTGTTTTACAAAATGGCTGTACTATTTTAAAATTCCAACCAGACACATATGATAATTCCACTTGTTCCAGATCATGACCAATACTCCATATTGTCAATTTGTTTTATGTTATCTATTCTAGGCAAAGTATAATATTATCTCATGGTAGTTCTACTTGTATTACCCTAAAAATGAAGGAGAGTAAGCATCTTTTCCTGTGCTTCTTTGCCATGAAGTATCAACTTATTTACCCATTTGTTGAAAAGTGTCCACCTTTAAAAAAAATATTTATTTATTTACTTATTTGAAAAGAGAGAGCGAGAGAGAGTGGGGGAAAGGGCTGAGGGAGAGGAAGAGAATCCTCAAGCAGACTCCCCACTAAGTGCGGAGCCTGATGAGGGGCTCCATCATGGAGATGTACAATGAGAATAATGTTTTCATGCTGGCTAACACATTCATTCTATACCCCATGAATCGAGGACTCATTTGATTTTCAAGTCTTATTATTTAAGAAATACATTTTGTAAAGATATAGCTGCCATAATCATTCCTTGGATGGATCTGGGCAAAATGAATTAAAGACCATGCTTGGAAGGATTCTTCATTCTAGGTGACATTGAGAACACATGTGATTCATGGGAAAAGGTCAAAATGTCATCCTTAACAGGAGGTTAAAAGAATTTGACTCTAGCCCTCATGAATGACCTTCGGGGGTCCAGGACTTCAGTGGAGGAAGTAACTGCAGATGCGGTGTAAACGGCAGGAGAACTAGAATTAGAAGTGGAGCCTGAGGATGTGGAGATTGCATTGCTGCTGATAAAACTTGAGTGGATGAGGAATTGCTCCCTATGGATGTGCAAAGTTGTTTCTTGAGATGGAAACTACTTCTGATGAAGATGCTGCAAAGATTGTTGAAAAGACAACAAAGGATTAAGAATGTTACATAAACTTAGTCAATTAAGTAGCAGCAGGTTTTGAGAGGATTGACTTCAATTTTGAAAGTAGTTGGACAGGGACGCCTGGGTGGCTCAGTTGGTTAAGCGGCTGCCTTCAGCTCAGGTCATGATCCCAGTGTCCTGGGATCGAGTCCCACATCGGGCTCCTTGCTCGGCGGGGAGCCTGCTTCTCCCTCTGCCTCTGCCTGCCACTCTGCCTGTGCTTGCTCACTCTCTCTCCCTCTCTCTCTGACAAATAAATAAATAAAATCTTAAAAAAAAAAATTAAAAAAAAAAAAAAGAAAGTAGTTGGACAATAATTAAAATGCTATCCAAGAGGATTGCTTGCTACAGAAAAATTATTTGTGAAAGAAAGAGTGAATTAAGGGGACAAACTTCACTGTTGTCTTATTTCAAGAAATTGCTGCAACCACTCCAGCCTTCAACGGACACCTGATCTGTCAACAGCCATCAACATTGAAATGATACCCTCCCCTAGGAAAAAGATTATGGCTTGTAGAGAGCTCAGACAAATGGTTAGCATTTTTTAACAATAAAGCTTTTTTTTAAATTAAAGCATGTATGTTTTTTAGATATAAAACTAATGCACACTAAGTAGATGCAGGGTGGTGTAAACATAACTTTTATATTCAGCAGGAAACAAAAATTCGATTCACTTTATTGCCATATTCACTTTATTGCCATGGTCTGGAGCCAAACCTGCAATATGCCTGTATTTATTTGAGTCTTCTTTATATTCCCTGACAATATTTTGTTGTTATAAATATTTAGGTCTTTCATTTATTTTGTAAAATGTATTCCTACATCTATCTATTTTTTCATACTATTGTGAATGCAGGTTTTTTAAAATTTCATTTTCAGATTATTTATTCTAGTATACAGTACTACAATTCTTACAGTATATTGCTTCTGTATTCAGATATGTTGCTAAATTTGCTTTGTAGTTGTAGTAGTATGTGCATGTGCTTAACCCTTAGGATTATCCACAAAGAAGGTCTTGTCATCTTCCAATAATGATTAAAATTCCTTCTTTTCAATTTATGTTTAATTTTTTGTCTTTATTGCATAGAATGTTGTTCTTAGTGCAATGATGATAAAAGTAATGAGCGTATATATCTATGCTTTATTCCAGTCTCCAAACATTACCTCTTTTATGATTACCTAAGATTTTAGTTATTCATTTTTTAAAAATTGAGCCCTTTTATCCAGGAGGGAAAGTTGCTTTTATTTCTTACTCCTGATGGCTTTTATCATGAATGGATGTTGTTTTCTAAAATGCTTTTTCTACATCTATCAGGATTATTATATTTTTTGTCTTTGTGCCTTAATGCAATGTATTGTATTCATTTATTTATGAATGCTAACCCAAATTGCATTCCTGGGATAAATAATATTTACTTGGTTTGTGTAATTATATATATGTATGTGTATATATATATATATTTATTCCTTATATATACATATATATATATATATGCGGTGGATGGTTTTGTCCAGTATTTTGTGTAGGGTTTCTTACATCTATATTTATGAGGTAATTTGTTTTTTCATTTTCTTGTAATTTTTTTTTTTTTTTTTTTTTTTTTTTTTTTTTTGGTTTCCAGAGCTTGGCTTTATTTTGCAGTACAGAAATCATCTGGAGCCACCTGAGACACACATCCCTGAAGCGGAGGCTCTGTCAAAGCAATACTGTGTCGCAGCTTGGTCCGTTGAGGAAGCCACACCTGGGGTACAAAAGAAGCTTCTACGTTTACCTGCTGTACCACAGCTTGCTTTCCCCTTTGCTCTTATCAATTCTACCAGGTGAAAACACCACACACGGGCTTCCTCCGGAATGACGCTCGGGTCTGGAGTTGGGTTAGAATTGTGGGCCCGCGCGACCCCGACCTGTGGCTGTGTTCCGTGGGCCCTGTCCTAACAGCCGACGGGACACACCGACGGGGAGGGGCGGGGCCCACGTGGGGATGCCGTCCCGAGTCACGGACTGTTCGGTGGGAATCGCAATGCCAACGGGACAGATGGCACGCGAATGGTGCCACTCTGGCTCTCAAGCGGCAGAAGCACGACCGCGGAGGCTACGCTGATTAAAAGATACAAATACTGTATCAGGTGCTCGGTGTCAGGATCACAGGGTGGTCTTCCAACTGATCCTTCACTAGGGAAAAAAGCCAGTATCGGTTAAACTGAACAGAATGTGGTAATCTGCCGGTTCTGAGGAGCCACGCCATGAGAACGAGTTAATACACGGTATCAGGAAGGGGAGGAGGATGTACTGGGACAGCGCTCCGCGGGCGCCGCGGGGGTTACAACAGCGACTCTGGACGGTGCGCGGCCGGGACATTTCCTCAAAGTCGAACTCGGACCCGGTCATCCTCTTGTAGATGTCTTTGATGTCATCGCAGGTGGTCTCGAAGTGAGTGGTAGCGTCGTAGGTGCGGGAAATAAAGATCTGGCTCTCCGTCCCCAGGTCTTTCGGCACGAGGAGGTCACTGATGCTCACAAACTTCTGTTCGATTGGTTCCAAAAGCTCCAAAGCTGGTCTGATTTCCTTCTCGGGCTCCTTGGTCTCCACGGTGGTGCTGACTATGGCGATGTACTTGCCCTGCGCAGCCACGTTGTGCGCGGAGGAGATCATGCAGACGTAGATATCTGACTTCCGATTGACCTGGTTCTGGGGAATGATGATCTGGCAGGAGTTGGCGTCGTTGGTGTTCTTGATCGGGTGGCTGAGGATGCAGATCACTCTCATCACCTGGCCCACCTTCTCGACCCGGTCTTTGACGTAGCTGGGGTCACAGATGAGCTGCTTACAGCGAGCAACCTCTCCTTCAGATTTCACACCAATCACTTTTCCATCCTGCACGATGATTTCTTCAATGGGTTTATTGAGCATGTATGTACCACCATAAATGGCACTTAGCCTTGCAAATCCCTGGGGCAGCTCTCCGAGGCCGTAGAGTGGGTAAAGGTACGGGCTTTTGCCATATCTTGCCAGAGATTCACTGTAAAGTTTAATCCTATTAATGGTTTCACAACATGGCTGATCTAGATAGTCATCGGTTCTGTAGAGAGCCAAGGCGTGGCCGGTAAAGTCTATGACATCTTGTCCCAAGTCGAATTTCTTGTACACCTCTCTCATGGCGGTCTTCTTAGGATCAATGCCCTCAAAAGTTCGGGGATCATTTTCATCAAAGTTGGCAACGTACACTAGGAATTTTCTGAAGCGACGTTTTTCAAACAGTCCCATTAAGCTAGATGCCAGAGCTTCTGCTTCAGTGGATGGAACCTTGTAGATCTTTCCACCCTTATAGACAAAGCTCCCTTCAGTCACTTTGAAATCCAGATAGCGAGTGACCTCTGTATAAAGCAGCATCTTCACCAGCTGACCATTGGCCATGAGGAACTTAGGGATTAAGTCCACATTCCAGTCTCTTCCTCTTCCCATCGATGCTGGTGGTGCTCCTGGTATTTTAAATCTTTTGTATAAATCTTCCAGAGGTGTTATAGATGCACTTTCTCCTCCATAATACGGGTTTCTATCCATGTGAAGAACTTTCTTCCCGTTCACTGACATTATACCTGACAGGATACATTCCGTCAGGCCGGTGCCCAGCACGATCACGTCGTACTCCTCATTCATGGCGGGGGGCGGCGAGGAGCGAGGCCCAGGGAGAGCACAAGCGCGGGGACGCGCGGGGCCAGCGGCGATACGGCTGCCCTGGAGCCACGGGAGAAGCGCTCAGGCCGGTGTCGGGGCCCGACGGGAACCGGGAGCCAGGGCTGGAACGGAGCTGGAGAGGAGGGAGGCCGGCCGCCACCTCAGACGGGAAGAGAAGAGCTTTCTTGTAATGTTTTACCAGGCTTTAATATTGGGGTAATACTGTTAGAAAAGTTAGAAGTTAGGAAGTTTTCTCTACTTTTATATTTTCTGGAAAAAAAATATGTGTATGAACGGTATTATTCCTTCCTTATGTGTTTGATACATTTCCCCCAGTGAAGTCTTCTGTGCCAGGACTTGACTTTGTAGTAAGATTTTGAATTATTTACTAATTCTGCTAGATGCTAAATTTTTTTTGTATCTTTAAGTTTTTTTGTATCTAAGTTTTTTTGTATCTTTAAGATTCATCTACTTCATATAATAATTTATTGTATTTATTGTCATAAAGCTGTTTATAATTTTTCCTTAAAGTTATTTACATTCCTGTAGAATATCCCTTCTTTGATTTCTGATTTTGGTTATTTACTTTTTCAGTCATGCTTTTTTTTAACTAAATGTGTACCAATTTGTAGATCAAACAACTTATCTATTTCTTTTGTTTTATTTCATTGATTTTTCTGCTTGATCATTATTACATCCCAGTTTCTGCTTTTTATGTTTGATTTATAATTTTTTAACTTTTTTTTTTTTAAGATTTTATTTATTTGACAGACAGAGATCACAAGTAGGCAGAGAGGCGGGCAGAGAGAAATAGGGGAAGCAATGTCCCTGCTGAGCAGAGAGCCCGATGCAGGACTTGATCCCAGGACTCTGAGATCATGACCTGAGCCAAAGGCCGAGGCTTAACCCACTGAGCCACCCAGGCACCCCTAATTTTTTAACTTCCTAAGTTTAAAATAGACTACTAATTTTAATATTTTCTTTCTGAGTATAAGCATTAAGGTATAAATTCCCCTGTAATTGTTGCTTTAACTATATTCCATGTGGTTAGAATTGCATTTTAACTTTTTTTCCAAGCTTTAAAAAAAAATTTCCCTTTACTTTTTTTTTTAAACACATGGATATTTAGAAGTACGCTCATTAATTTTCACATTTTTAAATTTCTGTATTTGTTTGTTATTGATTTCAAATTTAATTCCAGTTGTGCTCAGAGAACATACTTGTTTAATTTTAACTTCTTAAAAATTTATTGATAGTTTTTGTGAAGGCTAATTATATGGTCTATCCTGGAGAATGTTCTAGGTGTGGTTGAAAAGAATGTGCATTCTATTTTTATTTAAAATTTTTTTTTAATTTATTTATTTGTCAGAGAGAGGGAGAGAGAGAGAGCAAGCACAGGCAGACAGAGTGGCAGGCAGAGGCAGAGGGAGAAGCAGGCTCCCTGCCAAGCAAGGAGCCCGATGTGGGACTCAGTCCCAGTACGCTGGGATCATGACCTGAGCCGAAGGCAGCCGCTTAACTGACTGAGCCACCCAGGCGTCCCTGCATTCTATTTTTATCTGGAGTTTACAGTATAGGTCAATTTAGTCAATTTAGTTAATAATGTTTAATTTTCCCATGTTCTCGCTGCTTTTTTTAAATTTTAAAGTTCTGTAAAATTTGCTGCATTATTTTGTGGCTCTTTATCTAGTTGTCATTTGTATGTAGATGTATTTCTGTCTTAAATTCTGTATTGTCTGGTATCAATACATCCACCCCAAGTTCTTATGGTTATTGTGTACCATACGTCTTTTCTTTGCCTCTACTTCCAACCTATTTGTGACTGAAATTAATTTACCTAGAGCTATCCTTAACTTTTTATTCAGCCTGACAACCTTAGCGTTTTATTTGGAGTATTTAGTACACACACATTCAAGATAATTATGATAAGTTTTGCAATAAGGTTTGCCATTTTTAATTTGTTTCCTCTATGTCTCATATCTCATTTACTCCTATTCTTTTGCTCTTTTTGCTCCTTTCGTTGTGTCAAATGTTTTTATTATAGCATTTTACTTCCTCTGTTGACTTTTTAGCTATATCTTGGAGTATTTTGGGGTGTTGATTTAAGGATTACAATATACATCTTTGATTTAAATATAGTTTATTTTAGATTGATACTCTCTTAAGTCTGGTGAATTATAGCAACTAAGTCCAGCATGTCTCTATTTTGTCCTTATTTGTCTGTGCAAATATATTAAAAACCCAATAATGTGCTATATTTTGTGTTTGGGGGGTATTTTTAATAATTTTTGATTAACAATTAGTTGTTTTTAAATAATATATTGCAACAGCTTGGGATTTGGTTTTCTTTTTCTGAGAGTAGTTGTTTTCTTGCCTTGACTTAAACTATGTAAAAAACTATCTCCCTCAAAATATTCTGTCATTGGTATCTCTGCTTAGTTGTTCTAATGTTTATGCTTTTATTTTCAGTACTGCTCCCCAGAGGGAGATGCCTATCCCTGTGTCTTTAGTGGTGAACCAGTAGTTTGGAAAGATTTTGATAAGGGGCGCCTGGGTGGCTCAGTGGGTTAAGCCTCTGCCTTCGGCTCAGGTCATGATCCCAGGGTCCTGGGATCAAGTCCCGCATGGGGCTCTCTGCTAGGCAGGGAGCCTGCTTCCTCCTCTCTCTCTCCCTCTCTGCCTACTTGTGATCTCTCTCTGTCAAATATATAAAATTTTAAAAAAAAGATTTTGATAAGACATCTCATGTGTCTTCACTCAGGCTGCTATTGCAAATACCATAAACTAAATGGTGTAAATGGCAAAAATTTATTTCTCATGGTTTTAGGATTGAAAAACTTTTTGATGTATCCTCACAAGGTGGAGAAAGAGAGTACTCTGTTCTTGTCTTAAAATGGTGCTAATTCCATTATTAGGCTCCACCCTGATGACCTCATCTAAACCAAATTATCTTTCAGTGCTCCCACTCCAAATACAATCACATGGAGATTTGAACTTGAACATATGAATATGGGAGGGATAGGACTCCTAGTATCATGCGTCTAAGGCTTTTATGGTCTGACAGTTTGACTGCATATACATGGAGGAATTTATTCAAAGTGGTAGCCAGTTCTCAAGTCTCCATTGGCTCTCATTTTTTACCATAATATTTTAGTTCTTCAGTGTGTGTGTGTGTGTGTGTGTGTGTGTGTAGGTAGATACACAAATAATTTAAAGTAAACTTTTTTTTATGCAGGGTTCATTACAGAATTTCTATGGTGCTCTCTCTTTTAGGATCACTACATTAATTTCTAGTCATTTTGCTGCTTGTCTTGAGGCACAGAGCTATGAGTTCTGAGCTGAGTCTTCTCCATAGAGCCACCAAAGCCATGGGTTATCCTCCTCTCCTCAAATCAATTTCTCCATCTCTAGGGACAAAGTTGCTAGGTTTTGTGACCAGCCATAACCTGGTAAAGTTATGTTATTCACAGAGAGAGTTGGGAGTGGGAAAATGGGAACAGTCTCCAGCAGGAACTATACAGAATTCATATACATGGATGAACTTAAAAAAGTATAAGGGGTGATGCTAGGGTGGCTCAGTCAGTTAAGCATCCACCTTTGGCTCAGGTCATGATCCCAGGGTGCTCTGATGGAGCCCCACATCGCATCAGTTTCTCTTCTTAGTGGGGAGCCTAGTTCTCCATCTACCCTTGCCCCCTGCTCTAGATCTCTCATTCTTTCTCTCTCATTCTCCCTCTCTCTCAAGTAAATAAATAAAATCTTAAAAAAAGAAAGAAAGAAAGAAAGAAAGAAAGAAAATCCCTACAATTTGAAAAGCAGTAAAGACTAGACATAAAAGATTGAAAAGTCCTGGCCTCTATATCATCCCATCTTTAAGACAAAACATTGAGCATCCCCATTATTTAATATATAAATGAACATAAATTCTTGAACTTTATGCTGCCATTTCTAAATATAAGGAAATATTTTGTATGATGAAATTTGAATTTTTTTGTGAGTTTTAAGTGAAAATACAAACTACAAATGTATAAAAAGCATGGATTTTTAAGTAGCTATGGCATAAGAAGATGTATTATAAAATTATTTTGAAGCAGAAAAGAAAATTAAGGCATTTTGGTATTGGTCTCAGCTTTGTTCTGTGTTAGTACAACATTGGAGAAAAGAGAAAGCAATGCATGTCTGATGATTGAAGGAAAAGTGGAAGTAGATCAGAGGAGTGTCAGTTCTTAGATAAATAATGTAAAAGTGAGATAACTAAAAATATTCAATTTGTCCAATGATCAAAACTTGTCTAGAATGAGCAGGCTAAGTCAGCTTTTTTTAATTCTATTGAGAGTGGGCTCCCTGGAGTGATTTGTCAGATTTTTTAAAGTACCATACCACGCTTGGTGAAAGTATAAGAGAATTATACAGCAATTTTTTTTTACAGCTAAGATTGATATAAAATTGTTTTGTTGATAATTACAATTTAAGTTAATTAGGTTAATCTATTTTTGTGTATATGATATTATATAAACAAATTTTTCAAAGGAGAAAAGACAAGTTTCTTCACATGCTAGTTTGGGCTAAGTATGTGAATAATAAAATGAATAAAAACACTGGTCCTCATTTGTTCAGTTAAATGGGATCCATTTTTGCAGTGCAAGTCAAATCAAAATTAATACAATTATTCAAGAGTACTTTCAAATGATGTAGTATGGACTAGATTAGGACAAGAGAGACTAGAAATAAGCCATAGAACTTAGTTTGCTAATCTAGAAAATGAATAACAGTACTTAAGTTCTGGAATTTTTATAGCAATTATTTTGATAACTTATTTGAATCACTTGAATCACTTATACTAGATATTTAACAAGTGTTGGTTCACTTTTCCTTCTCTCTTTACCACTGAAAATCCAAATTATGGAAAGACTAGTTAAATATTTAATGAGATGACTTATTTTCATCAATTAGAAATGCTCAAATAATATAAAACTAAAGTGATTGATAGATTGTGCAAAAAATGGCTGGAACTGCTGAATTTTTACTTGTACAAAACTGTTTAGACCTGAAATGAAGTTAAGGTAATTGAAATTATATGAGTAACTATGTGATCTTATGCAGGCAGGAACATATCAGTCATGTTGCTGGCTATATCAGCAGGTGCTAGATTTTAATTTGTTTTACTTATTGATGAGTGGTGTTGTTCTTCTTTTACTATTGAATAATTTAGGGTAACATCAAAAGATACCTTAGTTTTTAAACATTGAATCATGTGAAGTGATTGAAATGGAAAATTATTGTAAAGATATTGGAATTCATACCTAAAAATTGTTAAAATGGGATCTCTTTGTAATATCTAAGGGATGTGCATAGCACAAAAGGAGTTCAAATTCAATGAATGTTAGTTTTCAGACTCCTTAAGGAACATTAAGAGATACCTACAATTATTTCTTTCTCATGAAAGTGTGAAATGTGATAAAAAAATAGCTCAGTCTCTCAGAAGTAACACAGATATTTCCAATCCCCAATTTACTGTTACATAATCTCTTTCAGTCCAAAATAAATTTAGTGCCCTACACTAAGTTTCAAAAATTATATATATGCACACATACATTAACATAAATGAAGACACAGATGTAGAAAATTCTACTTTTGGTCATTTTCCAGCAGAAAATGTTTGGACATTTAGACAACATTAAATTTATCTGTAAAATAGAGTTGTTAATTAAACTGTGAATCTGATAAATACAGAAAACCAAATGTATTAATGACTTAGGAAAATAAACTGTCTGAGACAGATGAGATTGAAATGTCTATTTTTCCATATGACAGCATGAAATAGTGCCTAACCAGAGTCAGAAATGGTCACTGAATGCATTTTTTTCCCAATAGTGTTTGATTATTCATCAATAAAGATATGTATGTAAATGTCTTATATAATTTTCAAATTTGGACATCTTTACAAACATAAATTTTATGGCCATAAAGATATTTGAAATATAAAGATGAATAAACAGACATACTTATGTTTTAGAACTGATATATAAAATGCATTACTCTTCAACCACTTCAAGAACTATCAATCAAGTGGGGAAAATGTATTTGAGAATAGAAGACATCACTTAAAATATTAAAACTATGAGTGGTCATGTATATATATTTTGATCATCTTTTTATCCCTTATTTTTCCATACAACAATTTATCTATTGAACTATAAAAAATATTGATTTAAACCATAAGTGATCTTAGTAGTTTCATGACTCTATAAAAGAATTCATTCTTAATCATAAGAACAAAGGGTAAATATCAATATTTGATTCAATATCTTGGTTTAGTAGGTTTACTATTTTTTTTAACTAGTTACTATTCATTTGACCTTTTGTTAATATTTCCTCATTATGTGTACTCCTATTTATTTTTTCTTATTTCTCAACCAATTTTATTACCTATATAAAACCCATTTACCAGAACATGTCTTATAAATAACATAGTCAGTTAAAGAAAAATTATAGTTGAGAAGTGCCCTCATGTTGGAACAGGATAGATAAGAGTTTGCTTTCTGCCTTAGTCACTACCATATATTGACAAAATTAACAAATTTTTAAGCTGCATTTTCCTCAACTTGAAATGAAGATAGTAACATTACCTACATCATAGGGTTGCTGTAAGGATAATAAAATGTCCAGGAATTACCCATCACTGTGTTTATAAATAGTAACCATTAAATAAATAGGTATTTTTTGTTGTAATTACTCTTTGTATCATTATCATATTTGAATACATATTTCAAAGATCATTTTTTACCAATTATAACTCAAAGATAAGACAGATTATTGCCTTTATTCCTGGTGTTCATTTGTAAATATGGCATATCATTTTTCTTCACTATGCATAAACAGCTGACATTAATACCTCTAGAGATAAAAGTTGGGATACCAATAAAAGATGGCTCTATCACATATGAGATGCAATTTCTAGATTTACTTGCTCAAATTTTGTGGTATTTATTTCGAATTGCCTTCCAAAATATTGTGTCCAGACTTATATATAAAGATTTATACATTTTTTAGAATATTGAATACCTCTCCTAAATGAAGCCAAGATGAATTATATGAGACTGAGGAATAAGCATAAAGATTGAGTTGTCTTGTAAAATAAGGTTTTATTAGAAAATCTGTGTGTATTAAAAAAACAACAACCTGAAAAATAGTTTCTGACATTTTGTCATATTTAAGCTGTTAGCTCTCTCCATTCCAATGGAGAATTCCCATTAAGGACTTTGTATTCTCTATTATTAATGGAAGATTGATTGGCTATGTGTAGCAGATATGAAATGTTTATAAAAGTTTATTCATTTGCATATACAGAAATGCATTTAAAAAGAATAAATATATACACATCCATACATATGCATGTCTATGTGTAGATTAGCTGAAGCCAAATAAGTCCAGTGAAAACCAACTACAATTTGTTTTTTTATAGGAATTTTTGAATTCCAAATGTTCATTTTCCTATAACTTAGGCTAAACAGAAACACAAGGATCCAAAACCACATTTTTATTGTCTTTTTAAACTGCTCAGCATCCAAAATTATTAAAGAAGTAGGAACTTTTGAAAATTTTGCTTTTCTCTTTAAAATGTATTAATCAGGGGTGCCTGGATGGCTCAGTGGGTTAAAGCCTCTTCCTTTGGCTCGGTCATGATCTTGGGGTCCTGGGATAGAGCCCCGCTTCTGGCTCTCTGCTCAGCAGGGAGCCTGCTTACCTTCCTCTCTCTCTGCCTGCCTCTCTACCTACTTGTGATCTCTGTCTGTCAAATAATAAATAAAATCTTTAAAAAAAATAAAATCTATTAATGAAATAGTTATCCAATCTTCAATGGGGAAAAAAAAAAAAAAACCACAATGCAAGTGTGTTGGTGATCCAAGATGACAGTATAGGAAGATACTAAGCTCACCTCCTCCCATGGACCTACTGAATCTACAGCTACATATAGATCATTTTCCTCTGAAAAATTTCTGAAAATTAGCTGAGCAACTCCTTCAAGATAAACTATAAGGACCACAATAAGACAAGCAGGAGAGACAGAGATACTATCTTGCCAAAAGCCCCATCCCTAATGCAGTAATACACAATTGGTAGGGATCTCAGAAATCTGGAGCCTTTACCTGAGGAATGAGAGGTAGCTGCTCCACATCAGGCACCTCAACACTTGGGACGTCTGTGGGGGCAAACCTCCAAAACATCTGGCTTTGAATGCAATGTGGAATGTGTCTAGAAGAAAGGACTATAGGGAACTAAGACACTGCTCTGAAAGAGGTTGCACACAGACTTGATTGCCCTGGGGTCTAGTACAAGAACAGCGGTTTGAAAAACACCAAGAACTATATGTAAAATAAATTCATTTGATAATTATAAAAAGTCTGCTGGAAGGGAAGGAACTTTTGGGCAATTTCTTTGGAGATGGAAGCACTTGTGGGAACCATTTTTGAACCCTCCCTTTTTCTTGCTAGTGCTAGGAGGTGCATAGAGTCCCTGAACTCTCCCACTGTCCTGCTAAAGTTGGCAGATGCACCTCGGCTGTGTTCTTCTTTGGTTTCCTAAAGCCAGTAGGCACACCCTACATTCTTCCTCTGCCTTACTAAAGCTAGAAGGCAAATACATGATATACAGAAGATGTTCTTTGACTGCTTGGATCTGGTGACTAGGGAACTTTCTGTTCTTGGGTCCCACAGGATTTTAACAATTGGAGAGACAGTTCTTAGAAGGTTACTATGCCCAGGGCACTGCATGGATAACAAACTAAAGCACACTGCCAGTCTTTCTGTTAAAAACAAAACAAAACAAAACAAAACCCCAAAACTCTACTTATTTGACCTGGAGCTTCAGCCTAAGGGTTTGCCAATCCTCAGGTTTGCCAGATATCTGGAACCTAAAAAGATGCTGTTAGGGAAAGCAGGCCAGGTGATGCTATATTTGTACTTTCCCTTGCCTTGCTACAGCTTACTGGTAGCTCCTGGAAAGGAGCTAATACACTCATCTGGAGCTCCAGTTTTTGCAATCATTGCCCAGGGGCACCTTCAGATTATCTGCTCTGGTGGATAAAAGAGTTCTCAATGAGATCCCAAAAGACTGTATATACTTGTATATTTTAAAATTTGGTACAAATCAGCCTGAAACTAGGTGCTGACTGAGATTCTTCCCTTTGGAACACTGACAGGTCTTGGCACACCCTCAACAACTGAGATTTTATCAAGAATAAATCTGGGGGGTGGGAGGTTAGGGGAGCCTGGTGGTGGGTTTTAGGGAGGGCACGTATTGCATGGAGCACTGGGTGTGGTGCAAAAACGATGAATATTGTTATGCTGAAAAGAAATAAAAAAAAATTAAAAAAAGAGAATAAATCTGGCTGCTTAGGTAATCACATAGGTTAGAGAGACAATCAAGAACTAGGGCAAGGCTGAATAATAACTTTTATCTTTTACAGAAGGCCACTCCTTCAAGCTATTGCTTTTGATACATAGAAACAAATATAAAGTCAAGCAAAGTGAGGACATAGAGAAATATTTTCCAAGTGAAAGAAAAAATAAAACTTCAGAAATAATAAGACAGTGATAAGTAATCTACCTGAAAAAGAACTTAAAGTAATGATCATAAAGTTATCCTTAGTAGACTAGGGATAAGAAAGGGTAAACACAAAGACAGATTATATAAGAAAGCTAAAGAATACAATAAGTGAAAAATATAGTAGAGGGGTTTAACAACAGACTGGATGGAGCAGAAGAAAGGACCAATGATCTGGAAGACAGGCCAGTGGAACTCACCCCAAAAAAGCACCAAAAAGAATAATTTTTAAAACAAAGATAGTTTAAAGGACCTATGGATCAACATCAAGTAGAATAATATTCACATTATAGGGGACTCAGAGGGAGAGGAGAAAGAGAAGAGAGCAGCAAACTTGTTGAAGAAATAATGGCTGAAAAGTTCCCTATACTGGAGAAGGAACAGACATCCAGATCCAGGAATCCCAGAAGTTCCAAAAACGATGAATACCAAGATATCCACACCAAGGCACATCATAATTATGATGTCAAAAGTTAAAGAGAGAACCTTCAACAACAAAAGAAAAACATCTGTTATGTACAAGAGAAATCCCATGAGACTACGAACAGATTTTTCAGCAGAAATTGTGCAGGACAGAAGAGAGTGACATGATATATTAAAAGCACTGGAAGGAAACAACAACAACAACTTCCAACCAAGAATAACAAGCAAGGTTATCATTCAGAACTGAAAGAAAGATAAAGCAAAAGCTAAAGTTTATCATCACTATGAATTTTACAAGAAATATATGAACTAGATTGAACTTTACAAGAAATGTTAACAGGACTTTAAGCAGAGAAGAAAAGGCACTAACTAGTAAGAAGATAACATATGAAAGTAAACACCACACTGGTAAAGTTAAATATATAGTAAAGGTAGTGTATTAATCACTTATAAAGCTAGTATAAAGGTTAAAAGACAAAGGTAGTAAAATTAACTAAAACTACAATAATTAGTTAAGGGATACACAAAATAGATATAAAATGTGACATTAAAAATAGATATAAATGTGACATTAAAAACATTGTGGGAGGTAGAATTTATGTAGTTTTAAAACATTCATACTTCAGTTGCTATAAACTTAAAAATTGAATGATTATATACACACAGGCACACTGTTACATGTGTAACTACATGATAACTACAAATCAAAAACCTATAATAGATACACGTAATATAATAAGAAAAGAATCTAAATGTAACATTAAGTAATCTAAACATGACACATAACATAAAGCCATAAGGGCAGAGAGCAAAAGAAGAAGAAAGGAACATAGAGAAACTACAAAACAGCCAGAAAACAATTAACAAAATAGCAATAAGTGCATACCTATCAGTAATACTTTACATGTGAATGATCTAAGACATAGTATGGCTGAATGGATAAATACACAAGACCTATCTATTTGCGACATAAAAGAGACTCACTTGAAATGTTAAGACACACACAGACTGAAAGTAAAAGGATGGGAAAAGATGTTTCATGGAAGCTAAAACAAAAACAAAAAGAAATACAGCAAAACAAACTGGGGTAACTATACTTAGACAAAATAGACTTTTAAAAAATCGGTAATAAAAGGCAAAGAAGGATATTACATAATGATAAAGGGGTCAATCCAACAAGAGGATATATAACATTTGTAAATATATATGCACCCAACATAGAAACAACTAAATATATAAAGCAAATTTTAACGGATCAAAAAGGAGAAATTGAAAGCAATATAATAACAATGGGGGATTTTAATACCCTTTTAGTTATTGTGGATCAATAGATTGATTAGAAAATCAGTTAGAAAACAATGGCTGTGAATGACCCATTGGACCAGATGAACTTAATAGACATAAACAGAACATTCCATACAAAAGCAGTAGAATACATATGCTCTAGTGCACATGGAACATTCTTCAGGATCAATTACATGTTATGCCACAATGTCTCAATAAATTTAAGAAGATTGAATTCATAGACTTCTTTTCTAACCAAATGGCAAGAAATTAGAAAATATAAGAAGAAAACTGGAAAAATCACTAGTATATGGAGATAAACAACATGCTACTTAATAAACAATAGGTTAATGAACAAATCAAAGGAGAAGTCAAAAAATAACTTAAGCAAATGAAAACGGAATACAAGCCAAAATCTATGGGATGCAGCAAAAATTCTAAGAGGGAAGTTCTCAGCAATATAGGCCTACCTCAAGACACAGGAAAATCTCAATCTAACTTTACACCTATGTGTACTAGAGAAGGAAGAAAAAATGAAACCCAAATTTTGAAGAAGTGAGAAACTAATAAAGATCAGAGTGGAAACAAATGATATAGAAACTTTGTGTTTTTTTTTTTTTTATTAACATATAATGTATTATTAGCCCAAGGGGTACAGGTCTGTGAATCACCAGGTTTACACACGTCACAGCATTCACCATAGCACATACCTTCCGCAATGTCAATAATCCAATCACCATTTCCCTACCTCCCTCCCCCCAGTAACCTTCAGTTTGTTTTGTGAGATTAAGAGTCTTTTATGGCTTGTCTCCCTCCCGATCCCATCTTGTTTCATTTATTCCTTTCCTACCCCCCAAGCCACCCATGTTGTATCTCAACTTCCTCATATCAGGGAGATCATATGATAGTTGTCTTGCTCTGATTGACTTATTTTGTTAAGCATAATACCCTCTAGGTCCATCCAAGTTGTCACAAATGGCAAGATTCATTTCTTTTGATGGCTGCATAGTATTCCATTGTATATATATATATATACCACTTCTTCTTTAGTCATTCATCTGTTGATGGACACCTAGGTCCTTTCCATAGTTGGGCTATTGTGGACATTGCTGCTATAAACATTCGGGGGCACATGCCCCTTTGGATCACTACATTTGTATCTTTAGGGTAAATACCCAGTAGTGCAATTGCTGGGTCAAAGGGTAGCTTTATTTTCAACTTTTTGAGGAGCCTCCATGCTGTTTTCCAGAGTGGTTGCACCAGCTTGCATTCCCAACAACAGTGTAGGAGGGATCCCCTTTCTCCTCCCCATCCCCACCAGCATCTATCATTTCCTGACTTATTAATTTTAGCCATTCTGACTGGTGTGAGGTGGTATCTCATTGTGGTTTTGATTTGTATTTCCCTGATGCACAGTGATGTGGAGCACTTTTTCATGTGTCTGTTGGTCATCCGGATGTCTTCTTTGCAGAAATGTCTGTTCATGTCCTCTGCCCATTTCTTGATTGGATTATTTGTTCTTTGGGTGTTGAGTTTGATAAGTTCTTTATAGATATTGGACACTAGCCCTTTATCTGATATGTCGTTTGCAAATATCTTCTCCCATTCTGTCAGTTGTCTTTTGGTTTTGTTGACTGTTTCTTTTGCTGTGAAAAAACTTTTGATCTTGCTGAAATCCCAATAGTTCATTTTTGCCCTTGCTTCCCTTGCCTTTGGCAATTTTCCTAGGAAGAAGTTGCTGCAGCTGAGGTCGAAGAGGTTGCTGCCTGCATTCTCCTCAAGGATTTTGATGGATTCCTTTCTCACATTGAGGTCCTTCATCCATTTTGAGTCTATTTTCATGTGTGGTGTAAGGAAATGGTCCAATTTCATTTTTCTGCAAGTGGCTGTCCAATTTTCCCAACACCATTTATTGAAGAGGCTGTCTTTTTTCCATTGGACATTCTTTCTTGCTTTATGGAAGATTAGTTGACCATAGAGTTGAGGGTCTATTTCTGGGCTCTCTATTCTGTTCCATTGATCTATTTGTCTGTTTTTGTGCCATACTGTCTTGGTGATGACAGCTTTGTAATAGAGCTTGAAGTCTGGAATTGTGATGCCACCAACTTTGGCTTTCTTTTTCAATATTTCTCTGGTTATTTGGGGTCATTTCTGGTTCCACATAAATTTTAGGATTATTTGTTCCATTTTTTTGAAAAACAAAGGATGCTATTTTGATAGGGATTGCATTAAAAGTGTAGATTGCTTTAGGTAGCATAGCCATTTTCACAATATTTGTTCTTCCAATCCAGGAGCATGGAACATTTTTCCATTTCTTTGTGTCTTCCACAATTTCTATCATGAATACTTTATAGTTTTTTGAGTATAGATTCTTTGCCTCTTTGGTTAGGTTTATTCCTAGGTATCTTATGGTTTTGGGTGCAATTGTAAATGGACTTGACTCCTTAATTTCTCGTTCTTCTGTCTTGTCATTGGTATAAAGAAATGCAACTGATTTCTGTGCATTGATTATATATCCTGACCCTTAACTGAATTCCTAGCAGTTCTAACAGATTTGGAGTGGAGACTTTTGGGTTTTCCACATACAGTATCATGTCATCTGCCAAGAGGGATAGTTTGACTTCTTCTTTGCTGATTTGGATGCCTTTAATTTCTTTTTGTTGTCTGATTGCTGAGAGTAGGACTTCTAGTACTATGTTGAATATCGGTGGTGATAATGGACATTTCTGCCGTGTTCCTGACCTTAGCGGGAACACTCTCAGTTTTTCTCCATTGAGAATGATATTTGTGGTGGGTTTTTCATAGATGGCTTTGATAATATTGAGGTATGTGCCTTCTCTCCCTACACTTTGAAGAGTTTTGATCAGGAAGGGATGCTGTACTCTGTCAAATGCTTTTTCAGCATCTATTGAGAGTATCATATGGTTCTTGTTCTTTCTTTTATTAATGTACTGTATCACATTGGTAGATTTGCAGATGTTGACCCAACCTTGCAGCCCTGGAATAAATTCCACTTGGTCGTGGTGAATAATCCTTTTATGTACTGTTGGATCCTATTGGCTAGTATTTTGGTGAGAATTTTCTCATCTGTGTTCATCAAGGATATTGGTCTGTAATTCTCTTTTTTGATGGGATCCTTGTCTGGTTTTGGGATCAAGGTGATGCTGGCCTCATAAAATGAGTTTGGAAGTTTTCCTTCCATTTCTATTTTTGGAACAGTTTCAGGAGAATAGGAATTAATTCTTCTTTAAATGTTTGGTAGAATTCTCCTGGGAAGCCATCTGGCCCTGGGATCTTGTTTGTTGGGAGATTTTTTTTTTAAAGATTTTATTTATTCATTTGATAAAGAGAGATCCATAGTAGGCAGAGAGTCAGGCAGAGAGAAATAGGGGGAAGCAGGGTCCCTGCTGGGCAGAGAGTCTGATGCAGGGCTCAATCTCAGGATCCTGGGATCATGACCTGACCTGGAGGCAGAGGCTTAACCCACTGAGCCACCTAGGTGCCCTGTTGGGAGATTTTTGATGACTGCTTCAATCTCCTTACTGGTTATGGGTTTGTTCAGGTTTTCTATTTCTTCCTGGTTCAGTTTTGGTAGTTTATATGTCTCTAGGAATGCATCCATTTCTTCCAGAATGTCAAATTTGCTGGTGTATAGTTGCTCATAATATGTTCTTATAATTGTTTGTATTTCTTTGGTGTTGGTTGTGATCTCTCCTCTTTCAGTCATGATTTTATTTATTTGGGTGTTTTCTCTTTTCTTTTTGATAAGTCTGGCCAGGGGTTTATCAATCTTCTTAATTCTTTCAAAGAACCAGTTCCTAGTTTTGTTGATTTCTTCTAATTTTTTTTTGTTTATATTTCATTGATTTCTGCTCTGATCTTTATGATTTCTCTTCTCCTGCTGGGTTTAGGCTTTCTTTCTTGTTCTTTCTCCAGCTCCTTTAGGTGTAGGGATAGGTTGTGTATTTGAGACCTATCTTGTTTCTTGAGAAAGGCTTGTATTGCTATATATTTTCCTTTCAGGACTTCCTTTGCTGTGTCCCAGAGATTTTGAACAGTTGTACTTTCATTATCATTTGTTTCCAGAATATCTTTAATTCTTATTTAATTTCCTGGTTGACCCATTCATTCTTTACAAGGATGCGGTTTAGTCTCCATGTATTTGGGTTCTTTCCAAATTTTCTCTTGTGATTATGTTCTAGCTTCAGAGCATTATGGTTTGAAAATATGCAGGGAATGATCCCAATGTTTTGATACCTGTTGAGACCTGATTTATGACCCAGGATGTGATCTATTCTGGAGAATATTCCATGTGCACTAGAGAGAATGTATATTCTGTTGCTTTGGGATGGAATGTTCTGAATATATCTGTGATGTCCATCTGGTCCAGTGTGTCATCTAAGGCCTATATTTCCTTCTTGATCTTTTGCTTGGATGATCTGTCCATTTCAGTGAGGGGAGTGTTAAAGTCCCCTACTATGATTGTATTATTGTCGATGTGTTTATTTGATTTTGTTATTAATTGGTTTATATAGTTGACTGCTCCCATGTTGGGGGCATAGATATTTAAAAATTGTTATAACTTCTTGTTGGAAAGACCCTTTGAGTATGATATAGTTTCCTTCCTCATCTCTTATTATAGTCTTTGGCTTGAAATCTAATTGATATGATATAAGGATTGCCACTCCAGCTTTCTTTTGATGTTGATTAGCATGGTAAATTATTTTCCACCCCCTCACTTTAAATCTGGAGGTGTCTTTGGGTCTAAAATGAGTTTCTTGTAGACAGCATATTGATGGGTTTTGTTTTTTTATCCATTCTGATACCCTGTGTCTTTTGATTGGGGCATTTAGCCCATTTACATTCAGGGTATCTATTGAGAGATATGAATTTAGTGCCATTGTATTGCCTATAAGGTGACTATTACTGTATATTGTCTCTGTTCCTTTCTGATCTGCTACTTTTAGGGTCTCTCTTTGCTGAGGACCCCTCTCAATATTTCCTATAGAGCTGGTTTGGTGTTTGCAAATTCTTTTAGTTTTTTTTTTGCTCTGGAAGCTTTTTGTCTCTTCTTCTATTTTCAAGGATAGCCTAGCTGGATATAGTATTCTTGGCTGCATGTTTTTCTCATTTAGTGCTCTGAATATATCATGCCAGTTCTTTCTGGCTTGCCACATCTCTGTGGATAAGTCTGCTGCCAATTTAATATTTTTACCATTGTATGTTACAGATTTCTTGTCCTGGGATGCTTTCAGGATTTTCTCTTTGTTGCTAAGACTTGTAAATTTTACTATTGGATGATGGGATGTGGATCTATTCTTATTGATTTGGAGGGGGATTCTCTGCACCTCCTGGATTTCGATGCTTGTTCCCTTTGCCATATTAGGGAAATTCTCTACAATAATTCTCTCCAATGTACCTTCTGCTCCTCTGTCTCTTTCTACATCTCCTGGAGTCACAATTATTCTGATGTTGTTTCATCTTATGGTATCACTTATCTCTCGAATTCTCCCCTCGTGGTCTGGTAGTCGTCTCTCTTTTGTTCAGCTTCTTTATTCTCTGTCATTTGGTCTTCTATATCACTAATTCTTTCTTCTGCCTCATTTATCCTAGCAGTAAGAGCCTCCATTTTTTAATTGCAACTCATTAATAGCTTTTATGATTTCAACTTGGTTAGATTTTAGTTCTTTTATTTCTCCAGAAAGGGCTTTTATCTCTTCAGAGAGGGTTTCTCTAATATCTTCCATGCCTTTTCCTAGCCCAGCTAGCACCTTGAGAATTGCCACTCTGAACTCTAGATCTGACATATTACCAATGTCTGTATTGATTAGGTCCCTAGCCTTCCATACTGTCTCTTGTTCTTTTTTTTTTTTTTTTTTTTTTTTTTTTTTTTTTTTTTTTTTTTTTTTTTTTTTTTTTTTTTTTTTTTTTTTTTTTTTTTTTTTTTTTTTTTTTTTTTTTTTGTGGTGAGTTTTTCTGCCTTGTCATTTTATCCAGATAAGAATATATGAAGGAGAAAATAAAATACTAAAAGGTTGGCAAAGACCCCAGGAAAATATGCTTTAACCATATCAGAAGAGACCCCAAATCATGGAGGGAAGAAAGGTGATAAAAAGAAGTTCAGAAAACAATAAAGAAAAAATTAAAAAATATATATATAATATATATGTTAGACTGGTAAATAGAACAAGATCACCCACTTTAACTTTGGGGGTATTTTGGTCTCTTAGAAGAAACTACCTCCCAAGATTTTAAAGAATGAAAAACATATACAAGGGTAAACACAATGAAGGGATGGAATATGAGTATAAGATGAAAATTTTTTGTTTAGAAAAATTTCTAAAAAAGGAGTTGATAATATATGTTGGTTGGGAGAATAAAGGAGAAGAAAGTGGAGAGAATTTGCTCAGGCTGGATACTAGAAAAATGCCCTGTGCTAGATTTAGTGTATATTTTGATCTATTAGAAGAAGTTGTATTCCAATTTTTTTTAGAAGAAAAATCCCTATGTGCATACAAAAAATAAAGTTAGATACAATGAAGTATAAAATATGATTATAATAATGAAGGTTCAAAAAAGATTTTTTTTTATTCAAGGTATTGTTAAGATAAAGTTCTTAAAAAACATTAAAAGAGGAAAGGGTAAAAGTTAAAAAAATGTAGCAAAAGAAATAAAACAAAATTTAAAAAAATTAATTAACTTTGTAAGACTAAAGAATCATGGGGAGAAAGCCATGAATTCCATGCTTTGCTTTCCCCTCCTCTGGAATTCCACTGTTCTCCTTGGTAAGTGAACTTGGTCTTGGCTGGATATCTTGCTGATCTTCTGGGGGAGGGGCCAGTTGTAGTGATTCTCAAGTGTCTTTGCCTGAGGTGGAATTGCACCGCCCTTACCAGGGGCCAGGCTAAGTAATCTGCTTGGGTTCACTTTTGGGGGCTTTTGTTCCCTGAATGCTTTCCATAGAATTCTGGAGGACGGGAATGAAAATGGCATCCTCCCAATCTCCGGCCCAAAGGAGCCAAGACCTCGGGGCCCCACTCCTCAGTGTACCCTTGGAGAAAAGCGCTCAATCACTCCTGTCTCCCTGGTCTCTGGCTGCGCTATAAGGTCATCCAGCCTGTGGCCAAGTGACTCTGTCTCTTGCATACAGCCCCGTCTAGACTTCTCAAACCCTGTAGATCCCTGTGCTCTTCGAGGGTGGTCTCCCCGGATCTTGTGGGGTCCCTTCTCAAAAAGCAGTGGTCTGACTGTGCCTCGGATCACAGTTTAAGGTAAACCTGAGTTGAGAGCTCACTCCTCAGCTCTGCCTCTGCAGCTGGTTTCCCCGCTCTTATACGTGCAAGCTCTGTGACACTCAGACACCCCCAATCCTTCTGTGACTCCATGGGACCTGAGACCACACTGTCCCTGTTTGGGCTTCCCCCCAGCTTAGCCTTTGAAGTGATGTCCCTCAGTGGAGCAGACTTTTAAAAGTTCTGATTTTGTGATCCGTTGCTCCGCTGCTTGCTGGGAGCTGCCCCTGCCTTGTCTATCTTCCCACTGCTTTGGATTCACTTCTCTGTTGGTCCTATGCTTCAGAAAGTGGTTGATTTTCTGTTTCTAGAATTGCTGTTCTTCTTCTCTTTGATTTCCTGTTGGATTTTTAAGTGTTTGGAATGTTTTAATAGACTATCTAGCTGATCTCCTGCTACCTGATGTAGTCTCAGCCTGCTACTTCTCCACCATTTTGACTCCTCCGATATAGAAACTTCTAAAAAACAGAGAAGATCAATAAAACTGAGACCTGCTTCTTTGAAAGATCAACAAAATTGTCAAATTTTTAGAGTCGCCAACAATGAAAAAGGACTCAAATACATAAAATCACAAATGAAAGAGAAATTACAACAGATCAGTTATATGCCAGTTAGACAACCTAGAAAAAATAGATAAATTCCTAGAAACACAATCTTCAAGACTGAGTTGAAAAGAAATAGAAAATCTAAACATATTGCTTAATAGTAAAGAGATTGAATCAGAAACCTCCCAACAAAAAAGTCTAGGACCACTAGGCTTGCACTAGTGAATTTTAGCAAACATTTCTAAGATTGAATACCTGTTAATTAATATTTACAGTGCAGAATATACTAAATATTATAAAATACTTAATTAATGGCTGATGATTTTCTATTCATATTTATTTAGTTTTCCCTTATCATGAATTCCCATTATATATAATGGGATATACTGAAGTATAATGCATATACTTCAGGGATGTGTGTGTATGTGTGTGTGTGTGTGTGTGTGTGTGATGGAGGAGGAGAAAGAGGAGGGGGAGAACTAAAATAAAATTAGCTGTACTTCAATAGGTTGGCCTTAGCAGAATCCAAGATAAATTCATGTCAATCAAAATTAAATGTGAGGTAGCAATAAAAATGTAAATATCAAGAAAATAGAAGTAGGGTTAGTTACCCAAGTCTTAAACCTGATTGAGTATTGAATGACTATGATTTGTCAAAGTATCGAGCCTCTTGAATTTCCAGATCTGTCTTCTCAACTAGGAGATAAATTCACAGAATTAGATCTTCACTGATTTTCTATTTAAGTCTAATGTCTTATAATCTTTGCAGTTTTTCAATTACTCAGATTGAAATCTTACAAATCTCAACATTCATTAGTGAATTGTTTTATTTTTATGTAGATTCCAAGTACATTGACTTAATTATTTCAAAATTTTAGAATACATCTTTTAACAGCCCACGATGGTTGTTTGTTCATTATTTCTCCATCATTATTAACTCCATTAAAAGTGATATAATGATATTATTAAATATTTACTTTGTAGAAAATACCATAATTTGCACAAATAACAAAGCAGTTCCCAGAAGGTATTTCACATGGACGTCCATATGAAGATACTAAAACTTTTATATTCCACGAATTTTAGTGAGATAAAGTAATAAATATAAATATAAAGCTTTTGTTTGTTTTTTGTTTGTTTTTGCTTGTGTGTGTGTGTGTCTGAATATTTAGAACAATTTTTAGAAAACAAATTTTCACTAGCCAAAACTATGTCTTTGCTATCTTATATTTAAATATCTATCAATACTTCTGTAGACCTTAGTGGAGTCATTGTATTCTTCTTTTGTGTTTTGTCTTAAAATAACATAACTCTATAGACTTTGTTAATAGGCCAAGCAGCAAACCATCAATAATGCACCCCAATAAGGTTAAAACATTAGCAAAAACTACAAAACAATTCTAAGATAGCAAATAACTATAAATTGCATTTATTAAACTTGTGTATTAAATATACGCATACCTAAAATGCATGTATGAGAGCCTCTTTATCTACAGAAATTCTCCTTTGTGTAGTACAGAACTTTTAGTTATTATATCAATAACTAAATCAATATTGGATCAATGGTAATAGTTGAGTAAAATTTTGTGCAAAAGCATAATAGAATTCAAAAGGAGAAAGCTTATTGAGAAATACAAGATTTACAAATTTTGAACTGGGTATAAATAACTATGCAAAAAGATAATCTAGAAAATCGCCTTTTTTCCCTATATACCAGCAATAAACAAGTGGAATTTGAAATTAAAAACACAGTACCACTTACATTAGCTACCCCCAAAATGAAATGAAATACTTAAACAGAAATATAACAAAATATGTACAGTATCTGTATGAAAAAATGCTAAACTCTGATGAATGATATCAAATAACTAAATAAATAGAGAATATATATATAGAGAGAGAGATAGATATATGATGGAGAATATATATATACATATATGGATATATGTACATACACACATACACATATATAAATGGAGAATACATACATATATGTATATATGGATCAATATTGTCAAGATGCCATCTCTTCCCAACTTCATCCATTAGTTCAGTCAAAATCCTAGGAAGTTATTTTATGGATAAAGACCCACTGGTTTTAAACTTTATATAGAGAGGCAATATACCAGAATAGCTAGTATAATATTGAAGGAGAAGAACAAAGTTTGAGAACTGATGTGACACAGCTTCAAAATTTACTAAAAAGCTACAGTAAGACAGTGATGTATTGGTGAAATAATAGAAAAATAGATAAAAGGAAAAGAATAGTCAGAAATAGACCCTTGCAAATAAACTCAACCGATCTTTGACTAAGGAGCAAAGGCAATACAATGGGCCAAAGACAGTCTCTTCAACAAATGGTGCTAGGACTACTGGACAGGAACATGCAAAAAAAGTGAACCTAAACACAGACCATACACTTTTCACAAAAATTAACTCAAATTGGTCATAGACTTAAATATAAAACATAACACTTTAAAACTATTAGTAGATATCAGAGAAGAAAATCTAGATGACCTTGAATATGGTGATACATTTTAGATACAACACCAAAGACACAATTCATGAAAAAAATAACTTGTTAATCTAGACTTCATTAAAATTAAGAATTTCTAATTTTTGAAAGATAATAATGAGAATTAAGAGACAAGCCACAGACTGGGAGATTTGTGAAAGATACATCTGATAAAGGACTGTTATCCAACATGCACAAAGAACTTTTAAAACTGAGCAAATTCCTGGTTCTATACCCATTGAGGTGGAGTAAGGAAAGGACGTATATCCACTTTTTGCAGGATGAGAATAGTTTCCCTCCCTCCAACACACTTAAATCAGAAGCAACAATTTTTACAGCTATTGATGAGTGAACACAAAAGGGATAGAGCAAGACTTTCTCTTGCCTCTTCACTCTATAGTCTTCCCGATATAATGTGACTGTATATTCTCATTTGACTGAGATAGATTTGGTTAAATTCAGCTACCCGTATGGAATTGTTGATAGTGCTTCCCTTCACTCACAAATATGTCCCAACTTGAGAGATAAATTATATGGTCACCATAGCCAGAAGTGTGAACTTCAGTAAATAAAAAGAGAATGTAATTGCTTACAACATGACTAGAAAGGGAGCAGATTAAAGGTATGCATCATAAAATAAGTGTGTTTGAAAATGACTGATCATAAAGAAAATGCCTAATGTATTTATGATCTATCTACTTTCCTTGAAATTTAAAAAGATACCTGAGATCTCAGAATCAAGCTCCAGCAAGGGTAGTAAAATTTAAAAAAGCATAGCCATTAAAGAAAATATAGTTAGCAGGAGAAGGATAAAAGAGGAATATGATCCTCAATATTGAGAAAACAGAGATAAAACTAATGAGAAAAGTGAAGTAAAAATACAGATATTGTTCAGAGAAGAGGACAAATTATTTTTTGGAACTTTCAGAAATTATTCAAAATGTGGTGAAAAAGGCATGGCGGTGCAAAAGGCCTGAAGGTGAAAACTGGTAAAGACATTGAAAAATTGGAGAAATCTTATTAGCAAATGGAAGTTTGTGGAAATTCTGGAATACATTTAAGATAAATATGACTCATTAGGATTATATTCAGATTGAAATTTTACTTTCATACTAAGGCTATAATGCTTCATTTCAATTTAAATATTTCCCCAATATAGGGGTGCCTGGTGGCTCAGTTGGTTAAGTGTCTGCCTTTGGCTCAGGTCATGATCTCAGGGTCATGGGATCAAGCCCCACATTGGGCTTCCTGCTCAGTGAGGAGTTTGCTTTTCCCTCTCCCTCTTATCTCACTCTCTCTCAAGTAAATAAATAAAAAATATTTTAAAAAATAAATATTTCCCTAACATGAAGTATTTAGATTTCATTTTCAGTAGTGATATTGATGTATATACATTTTCCTTTTTCTAGATAATTATTAAAAAGATGACAAAACGCAAGAAATATATAAGTTAAAAAAAACTTCATTTAATGGTCATTTGCTCTAGAGGAGAAGTAACTCCTCCACAAAATCCAATCTTCCAGACAAAAGGAAAAAAAGAATAAAAGAAAAAAGAAAAAAAGAAACATTTCATGGAGGATAAAAACATGTAATGGTAGAGTCAGGTTACTTTTGGAGGAAAAAAAGAAAAAGGTTTAATATTCTTTTTTTAAAAAATATTTTATTTATTTATTTGTCAGAGAGAGAGAGTACACAAAGCAGGCAGAGTGGCATGCAGAGGCAGTGAGAGAAGCAGGTTCCCCGCTTAACAAGGAGCCCAATTCGGGACTCAATCCCAACACCCCAGGATCATGACCTGAGCCGAAGACAGCGGCTTAACCAACTGAACCACCCAGACATCCCAAGATTTAATATTCTCAAATATTTTCATATAGGGAGGACAGGGCAGATGGAGAAGGACCTTTTGACTATATTAAACTTTAACTTTTATAGTCTTAATGGAAGATATAATTTGAAGGGAATAATTATAAAACTAAAAGAAAGGAATAATCTAACATAACTTTTATGTGGTTTTATAGGAAATTCTTTTTAAAACTTAAAATATTGTCTGTGTATGTTCGTGTGTGTGTATGTATGTGTGTGTGTATATCCAATAAGCCAAAATATGAAACAATGTATTCTGTGGAAATCACTAAAAAATATCTGGTGTCACTTATTCTACAGTATTAAATTTATCATTTCATTATCTAGAAGGACATCTTCTAAGAAAGAAACTATAAGTAATGGCTCTGTTGAACTTGGGTACTGAGGTACTGCTATGATGTTTTTACAGTAATTACTGAATCATAAAGATTCAATATTTAAAGACTAACTGAGCTTGTGGCATTTATTTTCTGAGGAAACATGGAAAATCTGTCTAATTGGTTAGTTTATCATGATTTGCTAATGCTAAGTGGATGCATGAAAAAATAATTTAATAAAAAAGAATGAGACATGACTGTGTAATCATAATGGCACATGGAACATTTACAATTAAAATGATTTTAAAGAGTTCGCTAATGCTGGAATCAGCGAGAGTTGGTCTAAGATAGAAATAGAGAAGGAATAGACTTCATAAAGACAGTGTTCTGTAGTGGATGTTATTTATCTGGTATGCCAACACACATTCAAAAACTGTATGCCAGTCCCAATGCTGGATGCTGAAGCATCACTATTGTTACTAGAGTAACAACCTCTTAAAGAAAATTTATAGAAGTGACCATGGAATTAGGAATTAAATTTATTTAAAAAGGACTAAAACTCAATGCATAAATAAATATTAACAATATTTTAAGAAGGCATCTGACTAATGTTTCTTTTGAATTTATGAGTCATTAGCTCAATGCCTTATGAAAAGAACCTATTATTTAATTCAGAGCTTCTCAAGAAGGGAGTTGCTAATGCTCTTTGGTCATGAGCTCCATAATATATCTGCTTTACAACACATTCCACAATATTTATAGTAATAGTCAAGTAGTTTTTGTCAATGTTATATATTTATAATAATCTCTGAAAAGATTCTTGACACTTTATAGGTAGGAAAAAATGAAATTTGAGGAATGTCAAAACTACATATTGAAAATAATTATAGATATAGATAAAATTTGTATCAAATGTATACCTATTACATTTTTTGTTTTTTTTTAAGATTTTATTTATTTATTTGACAGAGAGAGAAAGATCACAAGTAGGCAGAGAGGCAGGCAGGGGGGGTGGGAAGCAGGCTCCCTGCTGAGCAGAGAGCCCAATGCAGGGTTCCATCCCAGGATCCTGAGATCATGACTGGAGCCGAAGGCAGAGACTTAACCCACTGAGCCACCCAGACACCCCTACCTATTACATTTTATACATGTATACATATATAACATAGATTTATATACAATAACCTTTAAAGTGAATTCATGATTTATTGTGGCAGTCTCACTTCTTCCTCATTAAGGAATAATGACATACTCTTTTACCACAGGATCTGGAGATCTTTAATGATACTGGATTATTTTCAGCGAGTAACACATTACTTTCACACAAATTGAGTTGTCATTGTCTAGCTTTTCAAACATTATTAGTAAATACAAAGGTCCTTAGTTTTCTAACTCTCAGAATTGTTTTATTATTTTTCTTTATCTCTCTGTCTCTCTTCCTGGCCCTCCTCTTAATACAAGTACTTAGTTTATGCGGCTTCTTCTGCATGAACACAGAACATATGGTTATTTTGTTTCTAAAAATATGAACTTTGAGGATCTACAGGCAGGTTTGATAGCAGTGGAGAGATAGGAAAGAAAGGTCAGCTTCATGACAATGTCTCATGTCCTTTTATCTCCTCCTATCCTGTATTGCCCCATCCTCACCTATGCAGAAGAAAGGAAGTGTTAATTTTAAATTCAAATTTAATTTTAAATTCTGACATGCCTGAACACATCAATTTACCTTGGTGAAAATAAGATAGGTAGGAGGTAAGAAGCATTACATTCTCCAGAAAACATTTATTCTTTTGAGGAGTAAGATGTTGGAGGAGAGACATTAAATAATTCTGTTTGAAAACCTACTTTCTAACTTATCTTAAATTAAGATAGTGTCTGTACTAATAGAGGGTCCTGACATTTGCTATTGTCTTTCTGTTTCCTCAGGCAAAGATTAATACTCAGACCATACACTTCCATCATTTTAAGCCCATATTATGTGTGAGTTACATATAGTTGAGAAGTTGAAAAAGATATTTTAAAGTATAAAACTCACAGATCAAGTGTATGTGTTCATGACTTATCCCAAAATTATCAAAAGAAGAAACCTGAAAGACAATGTTTACCACTTGGGGAAAAAAAAATATTGCTGTATCAGAAAATGTGATGACTGCTAAAGAAATATTTTCTGGAACATGTCGTGTGTCCCAAATAACAGCTTATTTTTCCCCAAGGAAAAGAATTATGTTTATAAATAGAAGTAAATTGCATCTATATTTTGTGTATAATAGAGACTTTTGAACAGGAGATATATAATTTTGTGGTTTGGTTTGGCTTTAGTTTTGCTAAATAAACTTCCTTTTTAACAAATCTATATGTCTTTATCATATCAAGATCAGAAAGCTCTATGAATATGATGGGATTGTAGCTTCTGTTTATATATATAAACCATCTTCTATTTTTTTGTTCTTAAAGATTTTATCTATTTGCTTTTCAGAGAGAGAGAGAGATAGGCAGAGGGAGAAGCAGGCTCCCGCTGAGCAAGGAGTCTGATGTGGGACTTGATACCAGGACCCTGGGATCATGACCTGAGCTGAAGGCAGATGCTTACCCAACTGAGCCATCTAGGCATCCCATAAACCGTCTTCTATTTTTTTGGACCAATGTAGAAAATAAACAAAAAGAATTTAATGTTGAAGTATAAGATGATAATTAAATCCATGATAGGAGGGGTAAAAGAACAAAATGAAGTCACTGATATTAATCTACAGAATTCATTTTTCAAATTGTAGCCTATATTTTTTTACATGATCATTGTCAAACTATGAGAAAATATTTTTTAAAATAGCAAAAATATAAATAGTGTCATTCTCACTAAACAGAGTTAATCACCTTATAGATGTCCTTCATGTCAACTGCAACTCTGATTTGGTCCCATTTACTTATATGTTATTTGCTTATATACTTGTAGGTCTTTCCACCTAGAAACCTCAATAAAAGCAGGAACCTTATGTATCTAAATTGTTCTACTCCCAACACTGAAAAAAGTATTAGTCATAAAGAAGACACTAAATACTTATTTACTGAATAAATGTTTAATGTCTAATACTGTCTCAAAAGTAATGTATCCAGGAGCACCTGGGTGGCTCAGTCATTAAATGTCTTTGGTTCACATCATGATCCCAGGATCCTGATCAAGTTCCATATGGGGCTCCCAGCTTGGCAGGAAGCCTGCATCTCCCTCTCCCACTCCACCTGCTTGTGTTCCCTCCAACTGTGTCTCTCTCTGTGTCAAACAAATAAATGAACTCTTAAAAAGAATAATATCTTAATGTATCCAAAAAAGAACTTGTAATCACTCCCTTCAGTCTGCTCTTAAATCATTCTCCCTATTGCTGAAGACTAAAATCTTGTTGTCACCCTTATATGTTTCTTTCAGACTCACATCTAATCTTTTTACAGGTCTTGTGAATTGTATCTTCAAACTGTGCCTAGAGTCTAACCACTACTCACCACCTGTATTATTAACCACTCTGGGCTGTAGCAGTATCTAAAATGGCTTCCACCCTCCCACAATTCCTCCTTCTACAGTTGTTGTCCAGACAATAGCTGCCCAAATGCCTACAAACCCTCCAATGGCTGACTGTCTCATTCAGATTATAAATCCCAGCCCTTAATATCACCTCCACCTTATCTGTTCCGGCCCCTTCACCTGTCTCATCTTACCCTTTCTCACTCTCCACAAGCACACTGAGCCCAGCTATATTAGCTACGTGCTCTCACCACAAATACACCAAACTTAAATTTTTCAAGTCCCTGTTGGCCCCATTCTGCCTGGGAGGCTCTGCCCCCAGGCATCCCCATAGCTAGAACTCTTGCTTGACTCAGCCCTTCACACACATGCCACCTTATCAAAGAGGGCTTCCCAAATACTTCACCCAAAAGAACAACTCTTCCTTCAGCTCATCCTACTACTTCCCCACCCTGTTTTATTGTTCTTGACAGTTACCCCCAACAGGCACTTAAGTATTCGATTATCCTTTTATTTTTGATTCCTATCTCCTGCCTGAGATTTTATTCATTGCAAAATCTCTAGATCTTTGAAAGCACTTCTTACATAATAAGTATTCAAATAAGCATTTGTTAATGAAAGAAAGAAATGGCTGAATGAATTATCAGAAAAGCTTCTCAAAGAGACTCCCTCATGTTTTTGAGAGTTCTCTAGTTGTCTAGGGAGAAAATTCTACATATTCTGCATAGATAACTACTGCTTCTGAACATTAGAATTTCCAATATTCTATTGGACAGAACTTGTTCTACTTCTGAGTACAGTTGGCTGCTACTAGTCTGACACTAATGTCAGAGAGGGGGTGCCCCATTGCTACTCGGTCCCTCTCAACTCTTCTTTGAAGACCGAACAGAACTATGATATTTAACATTAGTTTACTGAAGATTGGATGATGATCAACAAGACATCTAATACAGAGAACACTATGAAATTAGACTATATCCGGAGTGAAAGTTAATCAAATAATTGTTTTTGTTACTACTTGTACATTTTAAAAAAGGTATTGCTGGGGCAACTAGGTGGCTCAGTTGGATAAGTATCTGCCTTGGCTCGGGTCATGATCCCATGGTCCTAGGTTCAAGTCCCACATCGTGTTCCCTGCTCAGTGGGGAGCCTGTTTCTCTCTCTGCTTGCTTCTCCCCCTGCTTATGCTCTCTCTCTCTCTGTTAAATAAATAAATAAAATATTTAAAAAATAGTATTGCTGTGGTTATTTATAATATTTACTATTTTGTGGGGTCTATAAATTAATATTTTTACCACTTCTTGAGCAAAGCTAGGATCTTACTGTAGCTTAGATTCATTTACTACCTTACTGGCTTTTTTTTTTTTCCTTCTCTTTTTTCTTTTGTTCAAGTAAGTTAATTCTACCCATATTTGATAGCCTACAAGAAATTATTATTAATGCTTTAAATAAACATACTTATTTTACATTTACCCTAATAGTTTTCAGTTGTTATTTTCTTTCTTGCAAATGTTCTTATTTTCCATTACTCTGATAAAATTCATTTAATGCTGTTTTTATTACTAGTTTACTAGCAATATATCTTCTCTCCTTCTCTTTCAAAACCTATCTGTTTTGGTTCTTTTTGTTAAAGAATATTGTCCCTGGGGCTAAGATTATGGGTGAAACATTAATTTTCTCTTACCAATTCAAGGTTGTCTTTAAGCTTTCTTCTTTTTTTTTTTTAATTAAAAAGTCAGCTTATGTTCTCATTCTCCCTCTTTTGAAAATATTTGCCTATTTGACTATTTTTTCTGCATTTTTATTTAAATTCCAGTTAATACACAGTGTAATATTAGTTTCAGGTGTGCAATATAGTGATTCAACACTTCAATACAATACCTAGTGCTCATGACAGCAAGTGCCCTCCTCAGTCCCCATCACCTATTTCACCATCCCCCCATCTGCTCTGTGGTAACCATCAATTTCTTCTCTATAGTTGAATCAGCTCCTAGGTTTGTCTGGCTATTTTTAGTTTTGGGATTTTTTTTATTTTTTAAAAACTTTTAACAGTTTTACTATGTGATGTTGTAAATGCTTATTTCTTTGAATTTACACTGCTTGAAATTTATGTGTCTTAACTATTTGGCTTGAAGTCTATTTTGAAAACTAATATTTCTGGAAAATTCCTGAATGCTCCTTTCATTTGAGACTTTAATTTACCTGTATGTTGGTATTTCATTTTATTTCTTATGTCACTTATGCCCTATATTTTCCATTTTTTTATAGTTTCTGTATTTCAACTTGGTTATTTTTTCAGACCTATGCCAGTTCTGTAATTTTCTCTTTTCCTGTGGCTAGTCTGATGTGTGTGTGTGTGTGTGTGTGTGTGTGTATAGTCTGTTAATTACATTTTATTATTATTTGCATCATACTTTTCAGCTTAAAACTATCCATTTGGTTCACTTTTATAGATTCCAGTTATCTGGTTAAAATTTCCGTATTTTCTGCTTTCTGAACAATCAATCATGATTATTTCAAAACACTGGAATTTGATAACTTCTGTATCTGGATAGCCTATGATTTTATTTCTTTTTTCAACTTATTCCTTAGATTTTGATCATTTAGTCCAGTTTTCCATGTGTGATGATATATTTTTTTGAATTTCAAAGATTCTATGTGTGACACTGTTAAGACTTTAAATGACAGTATACTCCCCCAGAAATAGTATAACTTTCTCATGAAGCTAGAATCCTAACAGGTCATCTTAATCCAATCAAAGCTGGTTTTCAGACTCTGATTTGTGCTTACTGCTAAGGCATAGCCCTGAACTGAAGGGGTCTCAACTGAAAACTTGGCTGCTTCCTAGGACTTTCTACTTTTTCATGCTCCGAACTGCAGTCTCTAGGTCTTCAGCATCTGTAGATTGCAGGGATTCCTGCTCAGACCCTACGCACCTTCCTAGCCCCTTTCTTATTTGTGTCTCAGGTTACAGAACACTTATGAGTTGGGAGTCACCTTGACAAATAATTGCAGGCAGAATACTTAGGGTATTCAGCTCCTGTGATTTCTTTCTACAGAGTATGTTGACTACTTAAGACACAATTATCTGTGTGCCTTGCACATAGAACTCTAAACTCTCTCTCTAGTCTACCAAACCCCTAAGTCACTGGTTTTGGTTGGCCCCTATCTCTAGCATAGTGTTTTGGAATGTGTCCTGAGGGGATATATCAGAAGTAAATGCTCACCTTAATGTGCTGCCCTTCCCTCTAGGATTTTAGCCTGTCCATTTCTGGCTGTATTGTTTTACCCTGACCCTTTCAAAACAGCATTTTGCCTTTGGTTGGTTGGTTTTATATATATATATATTTTTAAAGATTTTATTTATTTATTTGACAGATAGAGATCACAAGTAGGCAGAGAGGCAGGCAGAGAGAGAAGGAAGCAGGCTCCCTGCTGAGCAGAGAGCCCAACGTGAGGCTCGATCCCAGGACCCTGGGATCATGACCTGAGCCAAAGGCAGAGGCTAAACCACTGAGCCACCCAGGTGCCCCAATTGGTTTTATATTTTATTGAGACTTTATTGTTGTTCTCGCCAGGAGGGCTGGTCTGATACAAGCTAGTCTTTTATTGCCAGAGACAATTTGGCTTTAAATAGCATTTTATATAGGTCATCAAGTCTCCAGTCCACATTTTTCTAGAGAAATAACTAGTTATGTTGTGATAAAGCTATTGGACATTTAGTCTAAGCATTCCCATTCTTTGACTTGTATTTTTTCCCCAGAGAACATATTTTGATAATTTTATATATTTGTGGTGTTAATCAAATTATTTTATCAGATATATAAAATAGATGAATTTTCTAGAAAAATAGTACTATATACAATTTTAAATTAGTAAGCTTTCTTATCTTACATTTATTAAGACTTTAAAATTCTGAGGGCTTACTCTTACCTGAAGCCCCCCACTACATATTATTTATCCATATTTATAATCTATATTTTAAAATATGTTTCTTTTTTCATTTATACAATTTCTTCATTGAATTTAGTGGAGGAGCTCCCTTGAACTTATAGAGTCACTTCCACTCTATTTTTTCCTAACTGAAGGCCATCTCTTATTTTGGAACTAAGGTCAAGCTTGGGAATGTAATACTAATCTTTAGTATGACTTTCTCTCTGCATGACTACCAAGCTGCTAGGGAAGAAAAAAGCAAAGCAACAAAGCAGGTCAATGGCATTAGATATGAAAGGAAAATCCTCTTTGCAGACTCCCTAGAAAATCAGACACCATGTCAGGATTAACTTGATACCTGATAAAGGAGAAAGTTATTGGAGTGAGCTTTCCACATAATATGTTTTTCTCACCTTCTGATTTCACTTTCCCCCTAAAATAATGGAATGAAGTTTTGGATGAACAAGATTTCTTGACTCACTGAGGAAATATGAGTCAAAGTAAATGCATATTAGTTGATAATGGTAGGGGAAGTACTAATAATGATTAACATCTGGCTTAATCATATTGCTTAAGTTAAAATCCTCAATTGTAACCCATTAACATTAATAAATTTATCCAACCTTTCCTTCTAAACTTTAATAAACTTCTTTCTAAATTAGGCATAAAATATTTTCCATATCTAAGATTTTACATTTAAATAAGTGAAGTCCTGAACAAAATACCTGGCACAGAGAAGCTCTTAATAAATGTCTGATACTATTTTCACTTTCTACTCTGTGCCCAGTGTTGGCTAATGCAAGGCTTATAAGTGGCATAATATACATTCTTATTCTCAAAAAAATTAAAGATATCTCTTGTATCTTTAAACTCCTTTTTAAGGGCACCTGGGTGGCTAAGTGGGTTAAGCCTCTGCCTTCGGCTCAGGTCATGATCCCAGGGTCCTAGGATCGAGCCCCACATCGGGCTCTCTGCTTGGCAGGGAGCCTGCTTCCTTCTCTCTCTCTGCCTGCCTCTCTGCCTGCTTGTGATCTCTGCCTGTCAAATAAATAAATAAAATATTAAAAAAAATAAAATAAACTCCTTTTTAACATCCTATTGCCCAACTGAGAGTGTTGTGTTAGATTTAATTTACATATTCCCTTAATCTTTTTTTTTTCTTTTGAAAATCAAGTCAATAGAGGTAACATTTGATTTTGATTAAGGATGCAGTATATTAAAACTGTGTTTTCTCTAGGGTGATGCATTGATTATAATTATCTTGTCAGATGTCACTAAAGGCAGTGACAAGGTGGTAATAAAGCTTTTCAAGTTTAAAATAAACTCAGATTTTTTTGTATCCATCCTGTGTATGCTGGAGCTTTTAGTCAAGTATGGAAAATAAAGACTAGTGGAAATACATAAAATCTTGCATTAAAAAATCTGAAAATCAAAGTAGCCTGTTTTCAGAGTCATAGTATTTTTTAGGTAGGTATTAATAATGCCTTCCCACACCCAGTACAAGGCACAACATATGGTACTCACTAAATGCTTTATTGTAAAATCTAAATTAAACCAGATTTCAGGCAGATGAAGTTGGGACATGGGTGACAATGAAAGAGATGTTAATAAGAGGCTCCACAATGATGTATACATTTAAATAGGTTGGCTTAGATTAAATATGGGTGTCAACTGAGGTATGTTCAATTAGAATAAACAGAAACTGAAAAGCCTTACAGCAGGTAAGAAAGTTCAGGGGATATTAAGACAGCACTCATTTTAAAAATCAGATGATTTACTCTCTGCTCCCCTCTTTAAAAAAAAAAAAAACAAACAACTGATAGATAGGGGAAGCCCTAAATCCAAAGTTATTGAATTTACATGAGAAAATACATGTCTAAAGATTAATGCTGGGTTTGACTGAGGCATTAATAAATTTATCCAACCTTTCCTTCTTATCCAACCAACAGAAAGCTTACGTATTCAAGCTTGCCTTAACTGGCAGGGAACGTCTATTCTGTTCAATAAGGGAGTACTAACTACTCCCAATTAAAGATATTAAAAAAACCCTCTCAGTTTGTTTCTCTTTTCTTTTGACAGATGATTAATGATGCCTTTGGGTATATGAAGGATTATTTTTTCTGATTACAGTAATAAGAATTATGGATGTAGACAAGGAAGAGTTCAGTTAACTGCGATAAAGAAACAATGTACAAAATACTTGAGAACTTTAAAGTTATAATCAATCAGTGTATATGGAAGACATAGATTATCAAATGAGATAATCTTTCTAGTTTCTTAAGACTAGTCAATAAAAAGAAAATTTAATAAAATGTAAAAAAAAGTGACCCCTCTTCAGAAGGTTAAAAACAGGTTAATATTAAAAAAGCAGAGATAATTAAACTTTTGAATTTATTTGTTATATTAGACATCCCTTTTCACTCTTAAAGGTATTTTAATTATGTTTACACAAGTGACTATTTTAATTAATAGAAAATTGAATAGAAAAGCAGCTGTACAATATTATAAAATGCAATTTTCCCTAAATTATTAGAACCATAAAAAGCTTTATACAAATCATATGTGTTATTTGTTGCTTGATTTCTCATGTTATAAATCCTATGAAAGAAACAAAACTATTATATAAGTAAATGAAATAAATGATATCAAAGGATTCCAAATTTGAATTAAAATTTTAGAAAATGGCTTCTGATATTTGTGTTGTGTCTTTTGTGTGAATTAAAGGATTTTGAAACATTAATTTTAAAAATATTCTTATAATATTATTTTCAATTTATTTGTAGTGATACAAAGAGAAAGAAAGTCCTTTAGCAAATTGGAATCTTATGAGAATCTAGTATTTTTAAGCCTACTGCTGGTAATCGAATCCTTCTGCAGAATGCAAAAGAAAAATTAAGGCAACTTTTGAGATCATTTTCTTCCACAGGTATCAAGTATGTTTTTCAAAGAATGCACACTTAAAAATTATTGAAAGTGAGAAAGACACATGGCTAAATGTGTAACTAGAAATATTGTGGAAACTAGATATATTTATGCATAAGAAATTACATTCATTATTCACTAATTAGGGACACACGGCTTTCAAAAATGTGATCTTCAAAATTCTATGATGTGATTTTTATTCTCATTTTAATTATAAGAAGAGGTTAAATGGTCTGCCCAAATTTACATAGCTAATAAGTAGTGAAGCTGATGGATTCAAGTCCGACTTTTTCTTAGAGGTATTTATTTATTTTTAACAAACTGTATCTCTTAGAGCAGTTTTAGGTTCCCAGCAAACTGAGTGGAAAAAACAGAGAGTTTCCATATTACCCTCTACTCCCACATATACATAGATTTCCTAATAATATCCCACTGGAGAGGTATATTTGTAACAGTTGATGAACCTACCTTAACACCTCACTATAACCCAAGGTCTATAGTTTACATTAGGGCTCATTCTTAATAGTATACATTCTGTGGGTTCGGACAAAGATATAATGACATGTATCCACAAAAATAATACCGTATCAGTATTTTCACTGCCCTAAAAATCCTCTGTACTCCACCTGTTCATCCATTTCTACATCTAACTTGTGGCAACCACCAACCTTTTTACTGTCTCCAGTTTTGCTTTTTCCAGAATATCATCTAGTTGGAATCATATAGTATATAGCATTTTCAGATTGGCTTTTTCACTCAGTAATATGCATTTAAATTCCCCATGTCTTTTGACGGTTTGATAGCTCATTTCTTCTTAGCACTGAATAAAATTCTATTGTCTGGCTATAGAATGTTTCTGTTGTTGTTATTCTTGTTTTAATTCATTAACTTCCTGAAGGGCATCTTGGTTGCTTCCACAACTTTAATCTCTTGCCTTCCTTTAATAGGGAAACTTGTGATATATTGAGTCCACCTGGGTAGACAATTCAGGATAATCTCCCCATCTCAAACTCTTTGTTTTAATCTTATCCACAAAATCTTTTTGCCATATTAAGTAACATTCACAGGATTAGGATATGGACATCTTTAGGGGGTGCATTTTTTAACCCACCAAAGTCGTCTTTGTGGTAACAGACTTAATGAGACTACACCCTCAAATGGGGGAAGACTTTAAAGTTAGGTGTGAGTGTAGTATGTGTAAGAGAGAAGGAAAACAGCGCTCTCAGTAACACAGGAATCAAGGAATGGAGAACTAGACTATTTGAAAAAGCAGAAACCATGGTATAATTTAGCTTCAAGATGTTAGGAACGGACATACTTTTAGAATCCAAAGCAGCCCAAAGGAACTCAGTATTTGAAGTTTGTGGATCTCCACTTTCTTTCATTTTTTTTAACCAATGTTTTCTTTTTTAAATTTCATGTTCAGTTAGCCAACATATAGTTGGCCTTTTTTTAATTAGTTTTTGATGTAGGGTTCAATGATTCACTAGTTGCATATAACACCCAGGGTTCATCACAACACATGCCCTCCTTAATACCCACCACCCAGTTACCTCCATCCTCCACCCTCCTCCCTTCTGTAACCCCCAGTTTGTTTCCTGGAGTCCAGAATCTCTCATGGTTTGTCTCCCTCTCTGATTTCTTCCCATTCAGTTTTCCCTCCCTTCCCCTGTGGTCCTCCATGGTATTCCTTATGTTCCACATATGATCGAAACCACATGATAATGGTCTTTCTCCACTTGATTTATTTCACTTAGCACAATCCCCTCCAATTCCATCCATGTTGATGCAAATGGTGAGTATTCATCTTTTCTGATGGCTGAGTAATATTCCATTGTATATATGAATCTCCACTTTAAACTATTCAGTAATGATACTGCTCATATTGCTTCTGTTTTCGTACGTATCCTTACTTTTTGCCCAACAACTTTTTCTTTACAGTGTTCTTTTACACATGTCATGGTTCTTGCTTACCTAAAACTTTAGAGTACTTACTATTTTATCTAATGTGCCAATAATGGTTTCTTCTGTCCAGTGACTCTCACTTTCAACTCTTTGCTCATGTTACCAGCTACCCAATTTGGTGTAGGCTTATTTTCCAGAATGTGATCCATAAAATCTCTGTGCTAGAATTTTCAAGGATGACCATGAAAGATACAGTTTCCTGGGTCTATCTACCTGAATAAGAGAGAAGGGCTCAGGGATAGCATCTGAATTTTTAATAAGCTCTCCAAATAATTCTTATATCTAGTAAAAATTGAGAGGACTTATGCTTGAGAGAGAACTTGACTCACCCAGCTATTCTTATTATCCTGTTAAAGCAGAATTGTTTTTTTTAATAGCTAGACAAAAATTAAGTGTCTGTATAGCACCTGTACTTACTGTCTTTAAACAGTGAGAAACTGAATCAATATGCACAAGGATTCTAGAAAGTTTTTTTGGAAGTAAATTTGAAAACTTCATTTAGTCATTTGGTCTTTATCAATAACTAGCTAGGTACATACATATCACTATATATCTGTGTTAGATATTTGAGAAACATCAAGGAACAACCCAATATTTGAGACCCTAAGCAAGGTCCAACTACAAGTATAAGCTATGTTATTTTTGAGCAAAATTGGCCATGGCAGTAGAAAGATACTATACCAATGGGCCAGTCCTTTAGCCAAGTGGGAAGATTAATGAAAAGTAGCACTTATGGTTCCATGTATGGTTTCCAGATCCTGCCCAACTCAAGTATGTTAGGGTTAACCCACAGGGACATTACTGTATGATTAAATCCAGAGAACTGATATTTGTGTGTTTGTATATAATGACTTTAATTCCCTACCACCAGCACACATCTTCCCCTTTTCATCTCTGAAAAACTCTGAAAACTGAAACCTTTTGGAAATGGAACAAACCCTATTGGCACCTATATCTTACTACACAGATGTGAAATATTTATAATTCATATAATACCATTTAGAGTAGATTTTCACATGTTTTGCTATAGAAATATCAATGTATTAATTAAAGGAGGCTATGTCAGACCTGTCCAGAGGTTTTATGTAATGTTTGGTATATATGTATTATTACAGTTCCAAAAATCTGAGCAATTCTGAAGTATGAAACACAACTCAGCCAGAGGGTTTGTGGACTTATATTAAGTATTGAAGAATTAAACAGTCTGTAAAACTTAACTACAACTCAATCAATTTTGTAATTGACCACATTTTAAAATTCCATTTAAAATAGTAGGGTACCTGGCTGGCTCAGTTAAAAGAGCATGTGACTTTTGACCTCGGAGTCATGAATTTGAATCCCATGTTGGGTGTAGAGACTACTTACATAAATAAAACCTAAAATATAGTGAAAAAGTATTTCTCTAACAATTACCACTGATTCGCAACAATAAAAATATGACCCATGCAATTGACTAAAATGCTGAATTGATGGCCAAAGACAACTAAATTTAGGAGAAAATTCAGTGTGTGTGTGTGTGGATATTCATTTGGTTTATAAAGTATTATAGATTTATTAATAAATTGGTAAAAGACAATTTGGGACAACTAGATAAAGACAAACAGGATAAAAGAATTTGCTAAAATACCTATATTAAAAAATTTGAAGCAAGGAAGAAGCATTATAAAATGAAGATTGTTTTGGATAACAGAAAGAGAAAAATGAATATTTTAGTATTAGAACCAACTCAATTATTTAAAGGGAAATTTAAAATAACGAAAATGTAATTGTGATAATCACTAATATTTAATATACCAAACCAACTAAAAATTAGGGGAGAGTGAGCTTATAAGGCAGAAAAGAGCATACTTAAGAGTCTTACTGAGAAAAAGAATTGTTGTGGCTACTATGTTCTTTTAATTTTGTAGTAACTGATCTTAACATTCTGTTTTAACATCTTGCTCTATTAGAATTTAATGTATTGTTATAAGTGGAGCATAAAAAGGGCTTTTAATTCTTTAAATTTTCCACAACCACTTCATTATCAAAAAATTAAGTGTTTTGAAGAAATAATCAACAAATTATAATTTTATTTACCTGTCAAAAGATATTTCTTTCTTAGAAATTATTAATTACATTAAGAGGACCTTTGAACACATTCTGTTAGATGAATATAGACATTACAGCAAGAATCATTTCCAACTGTGATGAAACATGTGATAATTAATCACAACTTTGGGTGTTCCTTATCAAAAATAAATTGTTTTGTCCATTCTACTACTGCTTTTTGAATTAACACCTATTTATAGGGGATCATCATATGATTATTTTTTCTGGCAATATAATCCAAATTCTTTTTTTTTTTTTAATTTTTTAAAATTTTTTTAAATTTCTTTTCAGCGTAACAGAATTCAGAGTTTTACACCACACCCAGTGCTCCATGCAATGCGTGCCCTCCACAATACCCACCACCAGGCTCCCCCAACCTCCCACCCCCCGGCCCCTTCAAAACCCTCAGGTTATTTTTCAGAGTCCATAGTCTCTCATGGTTCATCTCCCCCCCAATTTCCCTCAACTCCCTTCTCCTCTCCATCTCCCCATGTCCTCCGTGTTATTTGTTATGCTCCGCAAATAAGTGAAACCATATGATAATTGACTCTCTCTGCTTGACTTATTTCACTCAGCATAATCTCTTCCA